>JAUTBQ010161267.1:0-28255 GCA_032361185.1 Lepetodrilus ovalis | reverse complement strand
CCATAAAAGAGCGAGAATTATAGCCAAAATATTATTAATTGTAAAGAGTTTTTTGTAAAAAATTTATATTTTGTAAAAACATTAAATTTTTTTCTAAAAAATGGTATGATATATTTTACAAATATCCAAATTAAGAAGCATAATATGAAATATATTTTAATTTTAATTTTTTTATTATCTAACGTTATGGCAGACTTTAACTCTACTAAATGCTACATAGAAGATACTAGCCAAGACTTTAGAAAAAGTGCAACTAAAGAATTTTATCACATGTTGTATGGGATTGATTCTTATTTTTGCGAGAATGACGATATAAATATAAGTAGCTATAGAAAGATAAGAGACAGTAAACTTCAAATCATACTATCTTTAAAAGATGGAACAAAACTAAACGTACACTTAAGAGGGAAGATAGTTTTACCTCAACTAAAGAACAAAGCTGAACTTACTTTTAGTCAAAATGATAACAGCGAGATAGATAACCAAAGTGCGATAAACACAAATGATGACGTCATAAATGATAAAAAGATGCATGTCGGACTAAAATACTACCTATACAGAGAGAAAAAGAGCTCCGCCTATGCAAAGCTTAGTTTAAAGACAAGTTCTCCGTTTGGTCCATATGTGAAGTTTGGTATAGATAAAAACTATATAAATGATGATTTTTTAGAGACTACCTTTAACCATGCTTTATATTATTATACCAATGGTGATATATCTGTTTCTACTGCTGTTTCATTTTTTAAACCTATATCAAATGATTATTGGTTGGGACAAGGAAATAAACTATACTGGGAAAAACAAAATTTTTATCTAAACAACAATGTACTTTTATATCAAATTTTAGATTTAAACAACAGACTAGTCTATAAGATAGGTTTTACCACTTCATATAAAGGTAATGATGATGGACTAGAGCATGAAAGTTTCAATGTAAGTACTGGATTTTTTCACCGATTTGATAAATGGTTCTTCATAGAGGCTGTTCCAAGATTTAGAAAAGAAAGAGATAACCACTATGACAATGAGTTTTTGTTCACATTGAACTTTGGTATGCTTTTAGGACGATAAAGGCTATAAAACCATTTTCACACATTCATGGCATTTAAACTGTTGAAACAGTTCGTGTCTATCATCATCATTATGCACTAACAATGAGATGTTATGACTTTTGTATTTTCCATTTTTACTATTGTTTGACTTTCTAACCGTATGCTCTCTATCTCCTAATACTGAAGCAGTTATAGCACTTATCTCTTCATGGGAGTCTATAATAACTTTATAGTTCCATTTACATGGATATGTTAACTCTAGTTTTTTATCATCTAACGAAATCACCGCTTTTACCTCCACTTTTTGATTCTAACTGTATATTTGAAATAACCATGGATTTATCTATAGCTTTAGCCATGTCATAGATAGTTAACAACCCTATACTTACTCCTGTTAAAGCTTCCATCTCTACACCAGTTTTTCCAGTAAGCTTTGCTAATACTTGTAGTTTAAAACCAGGAAGAGAAGGTAGCTCTTGTACATCAACCTTTACTGATGTTAACATAAGAGGATGACACATGGGTATAAGTGTGCTTGTCTGTTTTGTTCCTTGTATGGCTGCTATAACAGCTGTTTGCAAAACTGGACCTTTTTTTGTTTGATTTGAAACTATCATATCGTAAGCATTTTGACTCATGGATATCTCTCCACTGGCAACCGCAACCCTTGTTGTATCGTCCTTATCAGAGACATCTACCATCTTTGGTCTATCGTTTTCATCTAAATGTGTAAGTTTCACCATTTACCTTCTGTTTTCTTTCATTATATATTATACCAAGTTAAAAAAGTATATATCCTAGTTTGTATATATACACAATTTATACACATTTAACTTGTAAGATAAAGTTAAATTTAAATATTTTAAGGAATTATTTATGAAAAAATTTAGTTTAATGCTGTCATTTGTTTCCCTACTTTTAGCTTCTTCTTTACAAGCTAAGTCAACAAATGAGATGAGTCTAACCACAGTAAAAGGTAAGGTTATAAACCTTAAAATTACTAAAGATGGATTCAATTTTAAACAATTTGCAAACAAAACTGTTTTGTTAGATTTCTTTGGACCTATGTGCCCACCTTGTATCATAGAACTTCCACATCTTGTAGAACTTCAAAAAAAGCATAAAGATGATATACAAATTATCGGTGTTCAAGTACAGATGCCAATGGAAGGCGACGAGATAAAAGATTTTATAAAAACAAACAATGTCAACTATCCTATCATAAACTTAAACGACGCATGGGATATCATCTCATTTATAAAAGCAAACACTAATTGGGGTGGTCAAATACCTTTTATGATGATGTTTAACAAAAAAGGATTCCTTGTAAACCAATACATGGGTGTAGTAGAAAACTCAAAAATTATCTCAGATATGCAAAAAAACAACTAAAGTAGAAATTCTACTTTAGTTACTTGCATTTATATTTTCAACATACTCTTCGTAGTTACCTTTGAAGTCTATAACAGTTCCATCAGGTTTTAACTCTATAATTCTGTTTGCAAAAGCGTCTATCAGTTCTCTATCGTGAGTAACACAAATTGCATTTCCTTGATAATTATACAATGACTCTCCAAGTGCAACAATAGCCTCAAGATCCAAGTGATTATCTGGCTCATCCAATATAAGCATATTGGCATCATCCATCATCATTTTAGAAAGCATCATACGATGTTTTTCTCCACCACTGATAGAGTCAACTTTTTTCTCTTGATCTTCTCCAGTAAATAACATACGACCTAAACATTTTCGAATCTCATCGATATGCCAATCTTTACTAAAACCTTGCAACCAATCGTAAAGTCTCATGTCACCTTTGATTTTATCCGTCGTATTTTGAGGAAAGTATGTCACATGGATAGTTTGTCCCCATTTTAAAGTTCCACTATCTGGTTTTAGGTTTTCTGTTATTATCTCAAGAAGTGTAGTTTTTCCAACACCATTTGTTCCTATAAGTGCTATTTTATCACCTTTTTCTATCTTAAATGTAAAATCTTCAAGAACTTTTTCACCATCATAACTTTTAGAAATACCATCAACCTCAAGAACTTCAGCTCCGATATCACGACATGTTTTAAAGATGATGCTAGGATCTCTTCTGCTTGATACTTGAATCTGTCCTATATTAAGTTTATCTAACTGTTTTTGACGACTTGTAGCTTGTTTTGCTTTTGAAGCATTTGCAGAAAATCGTCTTACGAAACTCTCTAACTGCTCTTTCTCTTTTAGCTTTTTACTTCTATCTACTTCATTTTGTTTTGCGATGATATTTGCAGCGATATACCAATCATCATAAGTTCCAGTAAATTCACGGATATTTTTAAAATCAACATCTAAGATATGAGTTACAACAGAGTTCAAAAAGTGTCTATCATGGGAGATAACTATCAAAGTTCCTTCATGTCGTTTTAACTCATACTCTAGCCATGATATAGCTTCCATATCAAGGTTATTTGTCGGCTCATCAAGTAGTAATATATCTGGTTTAGGAAACAGTACTTGAGCTAAAAGAATTTTAAACTTATCACCACCAGTTAATGAACTCATCAAATCATCATGCATCGATGCCTCAAAACCTAATGCCTCAAGAAGTTTTTCTATATGTACTTCTGACTCATAAGTTGGATCTTCTTCTGCACAAATTATCTCAAGGTCAGACAATCTTTGATTTACAGCGTCATCTTCAAAATCACCTTCAATGTAAAGTTTTTCTTTCTCTTTTTGAGCATCAAACAGACGTTTATTTCCACAAAGAACTGCATCTTTTAGTGTAAAATCCTCAAATGCGTATTGATTTTGTCCTAAAACTCCTAACTTTAAAGCAGGCTGGATTTGTATCTCTCCACCTGCTGGTTCTATCTCACCTGAAAGAATTTTTAAAAACGTACTCTTTCCAGCTCCATTAGCACCTATAAGTCCATATCGTTTACCTTTATCAAAAGTTATACTTATGTTTTCAAAAAGAACTCTTTTTCCGTATTGTTGTTTTATATTTACTGCTGATAACATATTAACTCTCCACCAATTCTATGATATTTTCGATAGGTCTTCCGATAACAGCTTTTGCATCTTTTATAACTATAGGTCTCTCTATAAGTTTTGGATTCTCGACCATAGCTTGTATAAGTTTACTTTCATCTGTTTCATCTTTAAGACTTAACTCTTTATAGATACTCTCTTTTGTTCTCATAAGTTCTCTTGCACTCATACCTAACATCTTTAAAAGATTTGTTATTTCATCTTTTGTGTGTGAAGTTTCAAGATATTTTACAACCTCAACTTCAACTCCTTTTTCTTCTAAAAGATTAAGCCCATTCCTAGATTTGCTACATCTTGGATTGTGCCATATTTTTATCTTTGACATCTGTTTCCTTACTATATTTTTGGGGATTGTACTGAAAAAGTGGTTAAGAAACAACTAGTGTGCAATTAAATATATCTTTGTAAAAATTAAATATATTTAATTTTTACAAAGAATGTAATTATTTACATTTATTGATTTAAGTAAAGATTTGTTATTATCCTGCTTTAAAATTAAATAAAAAGGATTTTATGTTATGAAAAAGAAAATATTTCTTACAAAACATATAGCAACAGTAGCAATAGTGCTTTCACTTTCTGGATGTGGTTCATCAGATTCTGATAGAACTAATACCAATCAAAGCAATGGACAAGTTAGTAAAATCAATGAAAACAATTATGTAAAGTTATCTAAATATTACTATATGAGAAAATCATCCATGCTCGGATATAGCGATTATGGTAAAGAGAAAAGAAGTCGTCATGCTCATCCAGGTAGCAATGTTGCTGCAAATAGCAATAGTATTGAAGTAAATGCGGTAACTCCTTTTAACAAATATGTGAAAACTCTTTCTATCTCTAGCAACGGTGTAAAAGTTCTAGTTGATATAAATAAAGATGCAAACAGTGTAAATATCACATATGAAAACAATGGTGAAACTACAGAAAAAACAATCTCATTTGATGAATTTACAAATATTAACCAAGGACTAAACTAATGAAAAACTCAATAATTAAAAAAGTTGTTTTAGTATCATTGTTAGCTGCTTTGCCATCATTTGCTACTAATATAAATAATGACTCTGAAGTATACATATCTTCACCTAACCCATCTTACAAAGCTGGAGATTCTATAGATATAAAATACTTTGGATTACAAGGAAATGAAGATGACTGGGTTGGTATATATCCAACTGGTGCTTCAAATGACTGGGAAAATGTTCTATCTTGGAGCTGGACAAATGGTGATAAAGATGGAGAGATTACACTTGAAGGTGTAGAAGAAGGTAATTATGAAGCTCGTGTATTTTTTCACAATTCATTTAAGTTAGTAAGCAAAACTCCTATTACTGTAACAGGAGCAAACAACAACAATAATAATGAAAACAATAATAACAACAATGCTGCACTAAACACAAAAGTAAGCACATCAAAATCTTCATACAACTCTGGAGAATCTATAGCTGTAACAGTTAAAGATATGAAAGGTGCAGATGAAGATTGGATTGGTATATATTCCGCTGGTGCTTCAAATGATTGGGACAATGTTCTATCATGGGAATGGACAAATGGTGCTAAAAATGCAACTATATCACTTGAGGGTGTAACATCTGGAAGTTATGAAGTTCGTGCATTTTTTGAAAACTCATTTAAAAAAGAGGCAACTGCATCTTTTTCTGTAAAAGCTGAAAACAATAATCCTCCAGTTGAGAATAATCCAGTAGTCAACCCACCAGTTGATAACAATCCTGTGGAAGTTAATCCACCAGTAGACAATAACCCTCCAGTTGTAAATGGAGATTTAGATCTTTTAGAGACTGCTGAAAATGGTCTGTCACAGTACTGGTTTACAATCATCGGTAATGTTGCTCCAAAAGTTCAAAAAGGTGGTTTTGAAAGTGCTCATAGTGTTAAACTAACTACCAACTGGATCAATAACTTTAAAAATGAATCTGAGTATTGGTTGATGGTTGAGCCTAAAAAATATAAATATTTAGATATCGATATCGGTGGTGTTGGTAGTGCTGGTGGACATGTTCTTGGTATCCATAAAAACAGCCCTGCTGGTCATATGCCTCACTATTTTGTAGGTGTAAAAGTTGATACAAAATTTGGTGAAAGAAACATGATTTGGGATTCTTGGTATAACCATGAAGGATTACCAGCTACACTAAACAACTATGGTGATGGTAATGTAGAGTTAGTTTTCCCTTCTCCTACTGAACTTGTTCGTGGTTATGGGTTTAAACCTGTAAATAATTGGGCTCATTTCCATGTAGATTTAGAGTCTTCATTAAAATCACTAGAGCCAGGTAATAGTATAAAATCTATAACATACTTTATCGCTTCTGGTGGTTTTTTAGATAACATCACAGTATCTAACTAAACACTTATTCTATCCCTCACATATTGAGGGATAGAGTCTGTTCACGATAAAACATGCTTACTTAAAATTACTGTATAAAAAATACCTGTAAAAACTTTTACTTCACCAACCATGCCACTTACCTCTACACTCTGTTTTCTTCCATCACTATTAGTTATAGCTCCTTCAAACAGAACACTTTGACCTACTTTTACAGGTGCTAAAAACTTTGTTTCACTTTTTGCTAAAACTACAAATGGGTCATTTACTGAAGCCATAGCTGTAAAATCAGCTGCCCCAAATATAAAACCACCATGCACCAAGCCTTCTTCGTCAGCTCTCATACTATCAATAGTCTTTAACTCAACTTTTGCATAATCTTTTTCTAATTTTAAAATATTTCCATTTAGGGAGTTATCTATCTTTAAATGTGTATTTAGTTTCACGGTTTTCTCTTTTTTCATATATTTTACTATAATTAATCCATGAATGAAAATAAAATAGATTTTAAACTAAGTGAAAGTATGGTTAAAGAGTTACAAACTTTTTCACAACTTCTAAATAAAGATATAAACACGATACTAAATGAAGCATTGGAAGAGTACTTTATAAAAGAACAAAAAAAGTTAATTGAGAAAAACTGTGATGATGAAAATGCTATGACAAACTTAGACTTTGATGAGTTTTGGGATGGTGTGGATATATGACCCACACCTTAGATTAAAAGATTGCAGTTACAGCTTTAGTTATATAATAACCACCAATAAGTAACCATAAGAACATAATTCCTGCTACATAGATAGGAGCTGCTCCACTTGTTTTAAACTTCTCTATATAAGTTCCCATACCAAGAGCAGTCATAGCCATGGTTAATAAAAATGTATCTAAAGTGTTTATAGTATTTATCACACCCTGCGGAAATGGGATAAATGAATTTACGATTATCATCGCAAGAAAACCTAATACAAAAGTAGGTATACCGATAGAAGCTTTTTTATCGCCATCTTTTTTTGTTGCCGTTTTTGCTAGATAAAGTCCTAAACCTAAAAGAAGTGGTGCGATAAGAACAACTCTTGTCATCTTAACTAAAACAGCACTATTTGCCATCTCACTTCCAGGTCCTCCTATCCCTGCACCAGTAGCAACAACTTGTGCAACTTCATGGATAGTACCACCTATATAAATACCCATAGTCTTTCCATCCATGTCAAATATACCCATCTTAAAAAGAAGAGGATATAAAAACATAGCAATAGTTCCAAATAAAACAACAGTAGAAACGGCTATCGCACTTTTATAATCTTCACCTTTTACAACAGGCTCAGTTGCTAAAACCGCAGCAGCTCCACAAACAGAACTTCCAGCAGCTGTTAAAAATGCTAAATCCTTGTCCATCTTGAAGTATTTAACACCTATGTAAGAGCCTAGTATAAATGTCGTCGCAACCATGATGATGCTTACTATCAATCCCTCAATACCAACATCAACTAACTCATGTAAAGTTATCCTAAATCCATAAAAAACGATAGCTAATCTAAGAAGAGTTTTTCCAGAAAAAGTTATTCCCGGTCCCCACTCGGCTGGGATATGTCCTCTTAGTGTATTTGCATAGATGATACCCAAAACTATACCTATGATAAGTGGAGAAATCTGAAGATTTTTGAAAAATGATAAATCAGAGATTGCAAGTGCTGCAAATGCAAAAAGAGCTACAAAACCAATACCTTTAAAGGTATTGTTACGATTTGTTGGTGTGAACATTAAAATTTCCTATAAATTAAAATTACTATTAATATAACATAAAAGTATTAAATATCAATAAATTAAAATAATTTCATTTTTATCCTATTTTATTAAATTATTTTAATTTAGGTAATATTTAACATACTTAACAATATTTTTAGTAAATTAAATTTATTATACTTTTACTATAAAAACTTTAATATGCTTAACTTATTTCAAAAAAAGGATTTATCCATATGACAAATAAAATACATATTGCAACAAGTGCATTTTTATTTACATCACTACTATTGCTTCAAGGTTGTCAAACACCTGATGCAAGAAACATTGAGGCAACACAAAGTACTCAAAAGAAAAGTAATTCTATAACAGCAGAGAATTTTCTAGCTCTTTCACAATATCATTATTATAGACAATCTATGATCTCTAAAAATGATAAAAAACCAAGAGCGGAAAAAACTAGACGTGCCTACCCAGGTGCAATTGAACCTAAAGAAGATAAAAATATTCTAAAAGTAAGAACATTAAAAAGTACAAATGAAGAAATAGAAAAACTTCAAATTACTCAAAATGGCTCAAAAATTGAGATAAAAGTAACTGAAAATTTAGTTGTAGTTACTTTCAATAACAATGAAACTTCAACAACAAAAACTTTTACAAAAGAAGAGTTTAACAACATCAACAAAGGGCTAATATAATGAAAACTTTACAAAAATTAATATTTATATTTTTACTCTCATCTATAACAGCTTTTGCGGCTTATGTAGATACACCTAAATATACATTTAACGGGGGAGAACAAATAACTGTAACATTTGAAGATATGTCAGGAGATGCTGAAGATTGGATAGGTATATACCCAGTTGGTGCTCCAAATGATTGGGATAGCAAAGTAGATTGGGCTTGGACAAATGGAGCGGCTAGCGGAACATTAACTTTTAATTCGTTACCAAATGGTGATTATGAAGCGAGAGCTTTTTATGCAAACTCATTTAATGAAGAATCAACAACTCAATTTATAGTAAGAGGAGATGGCGGAGGTGGTGGAGAAACTTCTATCAATACTTCAAAATCAACATACGATGCAGGAGAGCAAATATCTGTAACTGTTTCTGGCATGCAAGGAGACAATGAGGATTGGGTTGGTATATATCCAGTAGGATCTTCAAATGAATGGATCAATGTTGTATCTTGGGCGTGGACAAATGGCATAACAGAGGGTACAGTCTCTTTGACAGGAGTTCCAGCTGGCGACTATGAAGCAAGAGCATTTTTTGCAAACTCTTTTAATACAGCGGCTATGAGTGCGTTTAATGTTGTGGGTATTCAAAACCAAGACCCTATCTTACTTGAAAATGCCGAAAATGGTATATCTAGCAATTGGGAAAGAGTTTTAGGTAACTATGATGCACGCTTACAAAACAACGGATACCAAAGTAGTCATTGTGTAAAACTAACACCACAATGGAGACATGTAGGTGGAGCAAACTACGAAAACTCATCAGAATATAAACTAAAACTTGATGCTCAATCAACTCATAAAATACTAGAGATGGATTTAGGTGGTGCAGGACCTAGAATGCCTCACTACTTTATAGGTGTTCAAGTTATGACAACTCAAGGTGAAAGAAGTATGATTTGGGATTCGTTTTTTGAACACCATAACGTAGCTGCATTTATATCTGATTATGGCAATGGAAACATAGAACTAGCTTACCCTTCTCCTGTAGAACAAGTTAGAGGTTGGGGATTTGCTGATGTAAATGTATGGAACCACTTTAGTGTAAATATCGAAAACTATTTACAACAACTAGAACCAAACAACCATGTTTTATACATTGATCGTATAAAATTCTCTGGAGGATTTTTAGATAATATCAGACTTTCTAACTAACACCTAAATAAGAAGTAGATTTTTCTACTTCTTATCACTTCTAAATATTTTTTCTAACATAACAATTAAAAGTTAAATATATTAATATTAAATATTCTTTTAAGCAAACTTTCTTTACTCTAGTAAGATTAGTAATATAATTAATACCTCTTATAGACAAAAATAAACTATATTTTATTTAATATATTTATTTTTATTTCGATTGTATTAAATATATTAAATTTTAAGGAATTATCATATGAAAAATTTGCTTCTGTATAGAGTTGTATTATTAGTATTATTATCAAGTTTATCGCTTTTTGCACTAACGGTTACTACTGAAAAACCTAGCTATAAAAAAGCAGAAACAGTAAAAGTGACACTCAAAGGTATGCTTGGAGATGTTCAAGATTGGATTGCTATATATCCTATTAATGTTTCAAATGACTGGAACAATGTAGTATCATGGACATATACAAACGGGATTAAAGATGGAGTAATCAACCTAAAAGCTGATGCACCAGTAGGAGACTATGAAGTAAGAGCTTTTTATAAAAACTCATTTAGCGTTGAAGCAAGAGCACCTTTTAAAATAGCAAATCCACAACCAATAAATACATCTGCCACATTAGACAAACTAGAATATAAAAAAGCAGAAACAGTAAAAGTTACTATAAAAGGGATGTTAGGAAACGCACAAGATTGGGTTGCTATATATCCTATTGATGCAACAAACGATTGGGAGAACGTAGTATCATGGTCATATACAAATGGCGTTAAAGGTGGAGTCATAAACTTAAAAGCTGATGCACACGAAGGAAACTATGAAGTAAGAGTATTTTTTAAAAACTCATATAAGGTTGAAGCCAAAGCTCCATTTTCTATAAAAATTCAACAAGCAAATCCAACTATAAAAACATCAAAACCTCAATACGATGTTGGAGAAGTTATAAAAACTACTGTAACTGGAATGCTTGGGGATAAGGAAGACTGGATTGCGGTATTTGCTAAAAATGCACCTAACAAATGGGAAAATGTAAAATCATGGACTTGGACAAATGGTATCAAAAATGGAACTTTAAACCTTGATGCTGTTCCTGCTGGAGAGTATGAAGTTAGAGCATTTTTTGCAAACACTTATGTAGTAAAAGCAAAGGCATCATTTTCAGTCAAAGCAGTTGTTATTGCAACAACTGTAAAAACATCAAAAAACAAATACCAAGTTGGAGAAAAAATCAAAGTTACTTTAAAAGGTATGCTGGGAAATTCTGAAGATTGGGTTGGGATATATCCTCAAGGCTCAACAAATGATTGGGACAATATAGTATCTTGGTCATGGACAAATGGCATAAAAAATGGAACTGTAACATTGGATAATGTACCTGTTGGATTTTATGATGTAAGAGTGTTTTTTGCAAATTCATTTGATATAAAAGCAAAACAACTGTTTTCAGTAGTAGGAAATCAAGGTCCAAAACTTCTTGAAAATGCAGAACATGGATTGTCCTCAAAATGGAAAAAAGTTTTAGGAATCTATCAACCAAAACTACAAAATGGTGGTTTTCAAAGTGCACACTGTGTTAAGTTAACACCGCAATGGAAACATATCCAAGGAAATGATTGGGAAAATTCATCTGAATTTAGACTAGATTTAGATCATAGATCAACACATAAAGTTATGGAGATGGATTTGGGTGGAGTAGGTGTAAAAATGCCTCACTACTTCATAGGTGCTCAAGTTATAACTACAAAAGGTGAAAGAAGTATGATTTGGGATTCTTACTTTAAGCACCAAAATCTTGAACCTTTTAGAACTGATTATGGCAATGGAAACATAGAACTAGCCTATCCTTCTCCTGTAGAACAAGTTAGAGGTTGGGGTTTTGCTGATGTAAATTTATGGAACCATTTTAAGGTAAACCTTGAAAAGTCGTTGCAGATATTGGAACCTGGAAATCATATCTTATATATTCAAAATTTAAAATTTTCTGGAGGTTTTTTAGACAATATTACGCTTTCAAAATAAGGTTATAGTTTTTTAATTTAACTATTCAGACAAAAATAAATATAAAAAGGGAAAAAATGAAAATACAAATTTTAAAATCATCATTTGTTTTAGCACTTATGCTATCTTATCAAGGGTGCGGAACTGCAGATAGAACGACAAATATTATGAATATAATAGAAACTCAAGGTACACAAACAACAAAAGTGACAAAAATTGACTACATAACAAAAGATAACTTTGTAGAACTAGCAAAATATCACTATATGAGACAATCTATGATAACACAACAAACAAGTGCTAACAGAACACCAGGTAACCATATACGACGTTCTTATCCTGGTCAAAAGGTAGAGAGAGCAAACAACAGTATGTTAAAAGTAAGAAGTCTAAAATCAAAAGAAAGTGTAGTTGAAAAGCTTTTGATATCTGATAATGAATCTAAAATAACTTTAGATATAGGTAAAGAGTATGTCTCTATAAATTTTTATAACCAAAATGGTAACACAACAAATAAAAAATTAACTCTTAAAGAGTTTAACACACTTATAAAAGGTGAAGAGATATGAGAAATAACTTAATGAATAAAGTTTTACTATTTGTTTTAGCATCTACATTATCACTTTTTGGTGCTTCAATAGATACTACAAAATCCACATATCAAGTTGGAGAGTCGATAAAAGTAACTGTTAGTGGGATGTTAGGAAATGATCAAGACTGGGTTGGTATATATCAAGCTGGTGCGTCAAATGATTGGGATAATATAGTAGCTTGGGCATGGACAAATGGTGTAAATAATGGAACTATTACTCTAGATCCAGTAGCTGCTGGAAATTATGATGTTAGAGCATTTTATGCTAACTCTTTCAATGTTGAAGATACTGCTTCATTTAAGGTCGCAGGCGGAGGTGGAAATGCATCAATAAGCACTTCAAAATCTACATATAATGCTGGAGAGAAAATAAAAGTAACTGTTAACGGTATGCTTGGAAATGATGAAGATTGGATAGGCATATACAATGCAGGAGCTTCAAATGATTGGAACAACGTAAAAGCTTGGGCATGGACAAATGGTGTAAATAATGGAACTATTACACTCGATGGTGTAATTGCTGGAAATTATGAAGCAAGAGCATTTTTTGCTAATTCATTTAATGTTAAAGCAACTGCATCTTTCAATGTCTCTGGTGGGGGAAATCAAGCACCAGTTGTACTTGAAAATGCAGAAGGTGGAATATCTGGAAACTGGGAAACAGTATTAGGTAACTACTCACCAAAAAAGCAAAATGGTGGATATCAAAGTAATAGTTGCGTTAAATTAACTCCAAATTGGGTAAATAGTAGAACTAACAATGCTGAATACTGGCTATATACTAATGGTGTTACAAATACTATACTAGATATCGATGTTGGCGGAGTTGGACCTAGTGGAGGGCACGTTGGTGGAATCCATAGAAGGAGTCGAGCTGGCTGGATGCCACACTACTTTGTAGGTGTAAAAGTAAATACACTTTATGGTCAAAGAGTTATGATTTGGGATTCATGGTTTACCCATGAAGGTTTTTCATCATCTATAACTGACTATGGTAACGGTTATGTAGAATTAACTTTCCCATCACCTATCGAACTTGTTAGAGGATATGGATACGATTCTATGTATAAATGGAATCACTTTAGAGTAAACTTACAAAGTGCATTACAATCTCTTGAAGGAGGAAACTCTATCACTTCAGTTGTAGCATTTGTTGCTTCTGGTGGTTATCTAGACAATATAACACTATCTCCTAGATAAGAGTTAGTGACAGTAAAGTTTGTACCTATACTTTGGGTTTTCAAACTTTGGAGGAAATGGTACTTTGATATTAAAATTTTTAGATTTTTTAAAGTCTAAATCTTTTGCTATCAAGTACTCTTCTTTAAATACATTTCCTTGTACTTTTTTAGACTCAAAGATAGAACTTAAAGATGAGTTAGGTGTAAAGTAGGATTTTGTTTTTCCTCGTCTTTTTATCTCATTTGATATCTTTACTTCTAAGTTACAATATCCTATTTTAAAATTTCCAATATTTTTTATCTTACCTCTTATATTTACAGATTCACTATTTAAGTCACGTTTGTGAGCTACCGAGATAAGTTTTGCTTTTTTTGTATATTTGTCCAGTGCATAAAGAGAAAACACTACCCCAATAGTGACTAATAAAAAAGAAGAAAACATCATAGATAAAAAGTTTTTTTTGTCATTCTCTCTAATTGATAATAATACCAATATAATAAACAACAAAACAAATACAGCCACTACAATCCAGTGAAGAGAAGTCATAAACAACATCAGTAACACTCCGCTGAGATAGTTACTTTATACTCTTTAGGATATTTGAATTTTTCAAAAAGCACTTTAAACTTTTTTGACTCATTTTGTGTGAGATTGTTATCCATGATGGTTGTCCTTTTTGCAATCGGTTTTAAAGCATATAGAAAATCTATATATTTATTTTTGCTTTTTTTCAATACTTTTGTCTTAATATAACATTTTTTCATATCAACTTGTCCTAGATTACAAATTGAGCCAGTTACAAGAAGAGATTTTGAGAACTTAAGAAATGTCTGATTTTGATCTTTTATTACTACTTTTCTAACTGTTTTATCTAAAAATATTTTTATACCAAAAGGAGCTGTAAACATAAGTATAAATGTAAAAAATATCAAAGATACGGCAAATTTTGGTTTTTTTCTTGAAAACAATATAGCCAATAAAATTAACCCAACTAAGATAAAAAGAAGCCAACCAAAGGCTGCATAATCATATACTGTTAATGATTCAGTATAATCAATCAGTCTCTGTTTTAGCCCTTTTAGCATCGTCATTCTTTCTGGAGTTTTTTTCGTCGATACCACTAACACCCTCACGACGCTCAAGCTCTTGCTTTATTCGATCTGGATTGATACCACTATCTACTAATGCTACTAGCACATGAAATGCCAAGTCTGCTGCTTCATAGATGATTTCTTTTTCATCTTTGTCTTTTACAGCAAAACAAAACTCCCCAGCCTCTTCAACAACTTTCTTTAAAATAGAATTTTCACCTTTATCTAAAAGCGAGGCAACATATGAGGATGATGGATCATTTGCTAATTTTCGCTCCATTATCGTGTGATAAAGTTTATCAGTTATTGAGTAGTTAGAAGTAGCGTCAAGATTTATATCTTCATCAATTTTATTTGTAAGTAGATTTGTAAAAAAGCATGATTTTCTGCCTGTATGACAAGCAGCTCCACCAACTTGTTCAACTTTTACTACCAAAGTATCGTTATCACAATCTATCAATATCTCTTTTACAATTTGAAAGTTTCCACTACTCTCACCCTTTTGCCACATCTTTTGACGGCTTCTAGAAAAATAATGTGCTGTTTTTTTCTCGATTGTAAGTTGGAGTGCTTCACTATTCATATAAGCTAACATCAAGACTTCATTTGTTTCAAAGTCTTGAGCTATGACTGGGATAAGTTCACTCTTTTCCCAGTCAATTTTCTCTACTAAGTTTTTCATTAGTTTTGTGTCGAAGTCTTTTTCTGTTTACCTTTTGAATCAACCCAAATATTTGGAGTTGAACCACCAGGAGTTAAGAAGATTTGTGCATTTGTATTAGATTTTAAAGCATCATTAAACTTACCCTGAACTTCTATCTGTTTTAGTCTTAACATCTCAGGTGTAAGAGACTTTCCAATCTTGATATTTTCATAAGCTTTTGCGTCAGCTTCTATCTTTATAGAATCTGCTTGACCTTTTGCTTGGATGATTCTAGCATCCGCTTGTCCTTTTGCTAAAGCTGCAACTTTTTCAGCCTCTTGTTCTGCTCTTATAACTTCAAGTCTTACACGATCTCCCTCTTGTTTAGCTATCTGAACTCTCTCTATCTGTTCAACAATTTTTGCAGGAAGGATAATCTCTCTAAGATTTACAGTCGTAAGCTCAACTGGACTTCCAGCCTTTGCACTTACCTGCTCTTCAATTCCCGCACGGATTTGTGTAGCAATCTCATTTCTTTTTACTGGTAACTCTTCAGCTTTATAAGAACCAACTACCGCACGAACAACATCTCTTACAATTGGATTGATAATTTTCTCTTCCCATGCATAGCCATAAGTTGCTATTGTTTGAGGTGCCGTTGTAGGTTTTAATCTATACTGAACTGTGATATCAATGGAGATTAAAAGTCCACGCTTATCAAGTGCTGTGATAGACGAAGCGTTCATAACACCTGTCTCTCTACCGATAGCGATGTTATCATGTGGTTTTGAAGTGTAGTTTATACTTCTTACTTTTGTATCAACTACTCTAACCTGTTGTAAAAATGGTAAAAACACATGGAAACCAGGAGTTAAAGGCTCAGCTTGAAACTTACCTGCTGTTGATTTTATACCAACTTCACCAGAGTTTATAATAGTAAATGGTTTAGCTATAACAAAAAGTGCTATTAAAGCCATCAGTGCATATAACCATCCTGTTTTTTTACCAAAATCTTTTAAAAATTCTGGAGCTTCAGGTGGCTTTCTTCCTCCACCTCCGCTGTTGTTTCCTGATGCTGGTCTTTTATCTCCACCACCTCTTTTTTTAAAATAATCGTTTAAATCTGCTGGCATTTTATTCCCCTATGTATGTTAAATAATGTTTATATTTTTCGTTTTTTCCTTGAACAACATCAAAATATGCAGTTTGCAATTTTTCAGTCATTTCACCTCTTTTTCCATCCCCAATAACTCTATGATCTAAAGAATTTATAGGTGTAACTTCCGCTGCAGTTCCTGTAAAAAATGCTTCATCACATATATAAATCTCATCTCGAGTTATATTTCTTCTCTCTATCTCAATACCCATCTCTTTTGCTAATTCTAAAACCATCCCTTGTGTAATAGACTCTAGTGAGTTATCATTTGGTGGAGATATAAGTTTACCATCTCTTACGATAAAAAGACATTCTCCAGTACCTTCAGCCGCAAAACCACTATCATCAAGCATCAATGCTTCCTCAAAACCACTCTCTATAGCTTCATATTTTGCCATTTGTGAGTTTAGATAATTTGCAACTGCTTTTGCTTTTCCAAATGTTGACTTTACGGGGTTTCTCATGATAGAAGAGGTCATAACTTTTATACCATTTTCTAAACCTTCATCTCCAAGATAAGCTCCCCATTCCCATGCAGCTATCATAGTGTGTACAGGAGCTTTTACATGGTGAACACCCATCTGTCCATAACCTAAAAAGATAAGTGGGCGAAGATAAACATTTGCATTAAAATCATTTGATTTAAGCAAATCTATATGTGCTTGTCTTAATTCTTTAGAATCAATATTTGGTTTTATAGCCGTAATCTTTGCTGAATTATAAAGTCTTTTTACATGTTCATCTAGCTTAAAAATTGCTAAACCTTTATCTGTTTGATAAGCTCTAGTTCCCTCAAACACACCATTACCATAATGTAAGGTATGTGTTAGTACATGGACTTTGGCGTCATCCCAGTTAACAAGTTTGCCATCCATCCAAATATATTTCGCTTTTTCCATTTTGTCATATTCCTAAATTGTATTGAACTAAGGATTATAGCTAAGTTTAATTAACTTAAAGAACTTGATATATAGTAAAAGCGTCTATTTTCACTTACAAATAATTAGTATTTAAAATTATCTTTGGTTTATTTTCTATATATCAAAATAAATTATTTTACTATATGCTGTTAGCTATACTTTGCTTAAGGTAAATAATAGGTTAATATTTGATTAATTGTATTTAGTTAGATATTTATTAAATAATATAAATAAAAGGAAGCAAAACATGAGTTTTAATTTAGTTGATCTAGTAAAAGATCAAATTACAGATCAAGTAACAGGATATATAGGAAATATGCTTGGAGGAAATAGTTCTCAAGCTACTTCAGTAGTTGATGGTGGTGTGCCAGCATTGTTAAATGGTTTGATGCATACATCTTCTACTTCACATGGTGCAAACGCAATGTTCGAAACAATTAAAGATACAGATGATGGTATTTTAGATAATATCGGTGATTTATTAAGTGGAGATGGTGCAAGTTCACTTATGAGTAATGGAACAGGGATGCTTAGTTCTTTACTAGGTGGTGGAAATAGCAATGGAGGTTTAAGCAGTATTATTGATAGTGTTTCTAACTTTTCTGGTGCAAGTAAAGAGCATTCATCGTCAATTATGGGTCTTTTAGCTCCAATAATTTTTTCAGTAATTAAAAGAAAACTAATGGGTGGAAATGGTGGATTTAATGTAGGTTCTCTAGTAGATATGTTTACAGGTCAAAAACACAACATTGCAGCTGCTATGCCACAAGGTTTACACTTTGCTGATACAACTTCATTTACCCAAGCTGCTCACAATACAACTAAAGAAGTAGAAGATGTTGCAAAAAGTACATTTAATAAAACCCAAGAGGTAGTTCATCAAGAAAAATCATTCTTTTCTAAACTACTTCCACTTTTAGCACTTCTTGGTTTAGGTTGGGTTGGATATAACATGTTTATGAAAAAAGATACAACAACTGTAGTAGAGCCAGCAGCAACAACAATTACTGAACAATCAACAGCTGTTCAAGAGACTACAACGCACGAAGTTAAAGAAGTTGCAACTCAAGCTGTTGAAACTGCAGGTGTTAATGTTGAAGAGTTAGGACAAAATGTTGGAGGAACAATGAAATCGATAGTAACTTCACTTGGTGCAATTACTGATGTTGATTCTGCAAAAGCAGCTGTTTCTACGCTTACCGAGTCAACTGATAGCTTAGGTAACTATGCTGGTATGTTAGAAAAAATTCCAGCTCCTGCAAGAGCAACAGTTATCAAATATGCTACAAATTTTCTTCCTCAAGTTCAGGATTTACTAAATAAAGTAGGTTCTATTCCAGGTGTTGGTGCAATCATCAAACCAGTTGTTGAGAACTTAAACTCAAAACTAGCACTATTTAAATAAGAAATATCTTTAATCTCTTGTAGCACATCTAAAAATGGATGTGCTACAACTACTTCAAACTCTCTCTAGAAAACAGTTAATAATAATTTAAAAATTAAAGAAGAATTTTATAGTATAATAATCAAAAATTAAAAAGGTTTTATATGAAAAAAATTTTATTAAGTATATTGTTAATTAATTTGCAACTATTTAGTTTACAACTAGGTGAGACTCCTCCAAGTGTTAGTATCGATGGTAAAAATGGCGGACTTATAGCAGGTGGTGCGTGGGATTCATCGATGATAAATGACAAAGTATTTGTTATGTTTTATGTCGATCCAGATAAAAAAGATGTAAATGAAAAGTTTGCAGATGCATTAAAAAAAGAGAACTTTGATCGTGCAAGTTTTGGCTCATTAGCTATCATAAACCTAGCTGCAACATGGAAACCAAACATCATCATAGAGGCAATCTTAAAGAAAAAACAGAAAAAATTTCCTGATACTATATATGTAAAAGATAAGAAAAAAGTACTTGTAAACAAATGGGCAATGGCTGATGATGCATCAAATATTGTAGTATTTTCAAAACAAGGAAAAGTTTTATATTTTAAAAATGGAAAATTAGACGAAAGCGATATATCAAAAGTAATTCAACTTATTAAAGATAATTTATAATTTTTTTACTAAAACATAAATAATTTACTTTTCAAGCAGATTTAGTTAAAATCTAATCAAATTTATTGATTAGGAGATATCATGAATAAAGCTCTTAGTTTATCGCTAATTCTGCTTTTATCAGCTAGTACACTACAGGCGTTAGAACAAGATCATCAAGTTGGTTTAAAAGTTGGTTTAACATCTATTGACAACGAAGATGGATGGAACTTTGAAAATGGATCATTTTTTACAGATTTGAGATTTGACTTACCTTATGAGGTGAAGCCACGTATTGACTTAGGCTATATTAGTATAGATAAGGATGAACACGGTGGAGTTTCTTCACTACTACAACTAGCAATCAATGGAATATATGATGTCGATTTAAACAGATATTATACTACTCCAATTGAACCTTATGTATTGGGTGGTTTAGGTTATGAGTATGTATCAAATAGTACTCCTATTTTTGAAAGTCACCCTTTTGTTCAAGCTGGATTTGGAGCTAGATATCCACTTACAAATAGAGTAAAGTTAGTATCTGAGTTTAAAGCTCTACAGATGTTTGGTGGAGATAATGAAGAGAATGAATTTTCTTTCACATTTGGTATAGATATACCTCTATTTGTAGAAGTTATACAAGGAACTATAGATCCAAATCTACAAGTAACTCAAGAGATTGTGCAGCCACAAGTAGAACAAGTTCATATGCAAAGAGAGTATCAGGCTCCTCAAGTAGTTGTATCTAACGATGGTGACGGAGATGGTGTTAGAGACGATTTAGACAACTGTCTACATACTCCAACAGGAGACAATGTAAATGAACGAGGATGTACGATTGTATCATCTATAATTATACCAGAAGAAGCTACTTATATAGAAGATGCTGGAAGTAGTATCATAGAAGAAAATCAACCTACAATTGTAACTGAAAAACAAGTTTTATCAGTTCCTGCACCAAAAAAAGCAAAATATAGTGCAAGTAAAAATTCAAGAAAAAATCTTAAAGTTGTTTTTGAACCAAACTCAGCAAAAATTGCTACAAGTTCTAGAATAGTAGTAAAAAGATTTGCAGATAGTTTAAAAAGCTCAAGTACTAAAATCACAGTTGAAGGATATACAGACAACAGTGGAAATAGAAATAAAAATTTAGCATTATCTAAAAAAAGAGCACAAGCTGTAAAATCACTCCTTGTTAAATACGGTCTTAATTCATCAAACATAAAAGCAGTTGGAAAAGGTGACTTAAACCCAATCGCAGATAATGATACAGAACATGGTAGAAAACTAAATAGAAGAATAGAGATAATAATACACTAAGGAAAAAAGAATGAAAAATATATATTTTATAACAGCTATATCATTGGCTTCACTACTAGTAAGTGGATGCGGAGATGATAGAAGTGGAGGCGTATACCACAAATCAAAATCAGCACCAATAAAAAAAGGTTTTATAACAGAGACATTTGATGGTAAAAAAATGATTGAAAACAACTTTGTATATATCCCAGGTGGATTTGATGTTGATAATGATGGAGTAAATGAAGGTGGTTTTTGGCTAGCAAAATATGAAGCTAGAGAAAGCAATACATCTAAAGGTATAGCAGACACTAGTAAAGTAGTAAATATTCAAAACTTTATAAGTAAAAACTTTAGAGTTTACAATCCAAAAACTACACACTTTGATGCAAAAATAAACTCAAATAGTGGCTACACAAACGCACCAGCGTCAAACATAGAAAACATAAAACCTATAAAAGTTACTTTTAACACAACTGGAAAAGTTGTAAGAAACATAAGCCCGCTTGAAGCAGTTATATCTCTACAAAACTCTCAAATTATCGGTACTTATAACATAGCATTACCTACTGAAAAACAGTGGATGCATGTTGTTAAACTTGTTATAAATAACAAAGAAAACTGGACAGGCGGAGAAGTTGGAAAAGGTCAACTGTTTCAAGGAAATAGAAATGGAATACCAAATAAAAGAACATTGGTCATAGCAAACTCACTTCTAGGAGATGATGATAATGTACCAAAAGATTATAAAGTAGATGTATCAGATCTTTCAGGTGGTGTAGCAGAGTGGACATCAGGAATGGTACAATTTCAAGACAGGTTTTTAACAGGTGATTCTGGGAAAAGAGAATACTCTAATATCAACAGTATCCCAACATGGTGGAAACCTATCCTTAATGGTCACAAATCATCACTAGGAAGCATAGAAGGAGTAGGTCAATACAATGACGGTACAAACCTAAATGGAGCAAACGACACAATCATAGTTAAATCAGACGCAACTCAAGGTTTTGTTGATAACTATGCTGTAATAGCTCGTGGAGGTTCAAACTCACTTGATGATAAAACTCTTGTAGGCATCTCAGCTTCAAACTTAAACTATGGAGTTGGTTACCAAGGACCTACTGTAGGATTTAGAGCGGCAACAAGATATCTATACTAACATCTTGTGGAGATAACAAAGATTATCTCCACAACCAATAACCTATAACAGCAACAACAACTACACCTATAAAATTTGCCACAACCCCTACTCTAGCCATCGTTCCTATCTTTATAACTCTGCTACTCATAACTATCGCATTTGGTGGAGTTGCTATAGGCAACATAAACGCATATGAGGCTGCTATAGTTGCAACCATCATCATAACTATGCCATCTTGTCCCATGTCTTTTGCAAACTCGTAAAAGATAGGAAGTGCGATAGAAGTTAATGCTGTGTTACTTGTAACTTCGGTAGAAAAACTAACAAAAAGTGCTACAAAAAGTAACATCCAAAACAATGGCATGGTTGATATAAAAGATATCTTGTGAGCGATATCCGCAGCCAATCCAGTCTGGGTAAAAGCAGTAGCTATAGAAAAACCTGCACCAAATAAAAAGATGATTTCATAAGGTAAATCTCTAGTATCTTCCCAATCTAAAAAGCCTAAACGAGGCATAAACATAAGCAATCCATAACCAAGTAATATAAGTTTTTCATTTAACCCTATCCCACTATAGTAAGGTTTTATAGGTGTGTTTATAAGAAGTAGTATCGCTAAAGATAGAAGTATCCACATCAATCTTTTTTGAGTAGAGTTAAGATCTGGTATCTTTGTATCAACATCTTTTACGCACTCTTGTTTTACACTTCTTGATAATATATAAGGAACTATCATAAGCATCAAAAAAGCAACTGGTGACACCATCAATATCCACTCACCAAATGAAGGTGGAGTAATGCCGTGTTGTTCTAAAAAACCAATCAATAAAAGATTTGGAGGAGTACCGATAGGCGTGATGATACCGCCGATACTTGCACCATAAGCTATAGCTAAAAGAAAACGAACCTTTAAACGTACATTTTCAGTTAAAAATAACCCTATAGGCATAAGCATAAGAGTTATAGTTGTGTTAGAAAGTAGAGCACTCAAAAGTGCAGAAGTAACGGCTAATGCGTAGATGATACCTGTAGAAGTTTTTGGGAACATGGATAAGAGCTTAGAACTAAAGTATTTGTGAAGCCCTATCTTTTCAACTGCTATCGCCATCATAAAGCCACCGATAAAAAGAAAAATTATAGTTTTTGAATAATTTGGTGCAATGCTTTTGATATCAACAATCCCAAGTGCGGGAAATATAACTAAAGGTAAAAGAGATACAACACCAAGTGGAAGAGCTCCATTTGTCCAAAGTGTAACTAATAGAGCTACAACACCTATAAGAAGTGCATGGGAGGTACTAAAACCTAAAAGTGATATAAGAAAAAAACCAACTCCTATCAAAAGTCCAACAACTAAACCTCTCATCCTATCTCCTTTTTAAAAAATAGTGATACAAAAAAGAAAAAGCCAGCTACAAGTATGATAGATGGAGTAGTTGACAAATCAAACTCATAAGAAAGATAAAGCCCAGCAAAACAAAAAAGTACAGAAAGTAAAGCAGAGACAAACATCATCTGTTTTACATTTGAAGTTAATTTTTCAGCGATAAATGGGGGTATGCTAAACATGGCTATTACCAAGATAAGCCCTACACTTCTGATACTCATAACTACAGTCAAAGCCATCAAAACCATAAGAAAAGTATATATACTCTTTACCCTAATCCCCTGCAAAATTGCAAAATCTTTATCGTATGAGATAGCTAAAAAACGGTGATACAACAGATAAACTGAAACAATCAAAAGTAAATCAACACCCAGCATAAAGTATATATCTTCATTTGAAACCATCAAAATATCCCCAAACAAAAAGCTCATAAGATCGACATGGTAACCTGGGGTTAAATCAGTAAAAATAATACCAATACTCATACCAACAGCCCAAATAACACCGATAAGGATATCGCTTCTCTCTTTGTTGTTATAAGTTATGAGAGATATCAAAAGAGCTAAAAAAACAGCAAAAACTGTAGTAGACAAAAGAAGTGAAAAGCCAAAGTATATAGCTATACCTATCCCACCATAACTACCATGAGCTATACTAGCAGCTATAAAATGTGAACGATTTATAAGCATCAAAGAGCCTATTATGCCGATAGCAACAGAGAGTAAAAGCGAAGAAAATATAGCATTTTGCATCAATGAGAACATTTGTGGTTCCTAAAATAATCAAGTAGTTCTATCTCACAAAAGTGTCCATCAGTTATATTTTTATCACCTTGGAGGTTATCGTGAAAATGAAGTGTTTTGTTTATATATGCAACTTTGTTTATACCTTCAAACAAGATATTTATATCATGGCTTACTATAAACTTTGTCAACTCTAACTCTTTTAAAAGTTCATAAATTTCCGTCTGACCATCTAAATCAATAGACGCAGTAGGCTCATCTAGTATGAGTATTTCAGGTTCTTTTGTCAAAGCTCTTGCCAACAAAACTCTCTGCCTCTGCCCACCTGAAAGCTCTCTAATCTTTCTATCTTTAAGATGAGATATCTTCATAAGTTCTAACTTTTGATATGCTATCTCTCTATCTTCTGGAGTAAAAAATAGTTTAGACTTTGTTAATCTTCCTTGCAGAGTGATATCAAAAACATTTATAGGCATATCCATGTTAAAGTTTACATACTGTGGAAGGTAGCCTACTTTACTTCTAGCTTTTAAAGAGGACACTCCAAAGATATCGATACTTCCAGAAGTAGGTTCTAAAAAGCCAAGAAGAAGTTTTAAAAGTGTAGTTTTTCCACCACCATTTGGCCCGATGATGGCTACATAATCATTTTTATATAGTTCAAACGAGATATCTTTTAGTATCTCATTTGAACCATAACTAAAAGAGAGATTTTTTATCTCTATCTGTTTTTCTAAACTATTCATATGAAGATATTAGCTAAATCTCAGTTACACTTTCATTTTCAAGTTTATACTTGATACCTGTAAACTCATCAACAGCTTCTCCATGTTCATCAAACTCTAACTTATCACCACTCTTTCCAACCCAACACACAAAAGTCGCTGGATTTCCACTAACTTGTGAGTATGGCTTTACCTCTCCGTCTATATATGCGGCCGCTCCTACAATAGCAAACTTACCAATCTTTGAACCCCTAACGATAGTCGCATTTGCTCCAACTGTAACACCCTCTTCTATCTCTGTCCACTTCATCTCAAACTTTCTACAGATAAAAGAGCGTCTATTTACTGCGTTTGCAAAAGAGACAGAAGGTCCTAAAAGAACATCATTTGATATCTTTACTCTATCATGGATAGTGATATTGTTTTGAACTTTAACCCTATCTCCCAAAACAACTTCAGGACCAACTACACAGTTTTGCCCAAACGAACAACTCTGTCCTGTCTTTGTCCCTTTCAAAATATGGCTAAAGTGCCAAACATTTGTATTGTCCCCTAACTCTACGCCTTCGTCTACAAAACTACTCTCATGTATAAAAATCGCCATAACATACCTTGTGAAATATTTAAATAATTATTTTAGATATATATTACAACAATAAATTTAATTTAGATTAAAAATACCCTTTATAAATGTCTCAAAACTTTTCATCTCTTTGTATTGATTGTTTTTATATGGTTTAAAAAACAACTCCAAATCAGTACTATTTTTATCATCTGTAAAATCCATCATAGAGCTTACATGCTTCACTATACCAGTGCGTTTGTCGACATACTGAAAAATTCCTACAGCATTTTTTGGAAGTTTAAAAACAGAAGTAGCTATATCTCCATAACTTTTAAAACCCAACTTTTCTAAACCCTTTTTATTTTTAGACTTTGTTAAAATAGAAGAAATCCCATCAGCACTTGACAATGCAAACGACGTAACAGGAATACCATTTAACTCCAACACAACAACAGCTATAGTAGAAGCACCTATAAGAATCTCACTTTTATGTGTTTTCCACATATCCCCACTAAAATCTAGAGTATCGTCATACATGGCTATTGATTTGTTAGATATGTTGCTATCTTCCCAGAACTCTTTTGTAAACTTAACAATTTCAGAAGTTGTCTCTTTTGTACTATCGTAAGATGAGACTATAGTGTCAGAAACTTTATCAACAATCTTTTTATCTTTCATATACTTAACTGACCCAGTATATACATCTTTCACGTCATCTAAGATATCACCATGTAGACTAGTAAACATAGATAAACAGATGAAAAAAGTTTTATTTATCAACTGAGTAAAAATATCTCTATCTTTGAAAAGTATCACTAACTTATCTCCCACTCTTTTTTATATCTTAGCACACTTCCCTTTTTATTTTATGATATAATTAACCTATAAACCATATAGGAGGTAAATCATGCAAACTATACGATTAGATGTTAGCAATGACATATATGACAAAGTGATAACATTTATAGAAAATTTACCTAAAAACAAAGTTAGATTACAACTTGAAAAAAAAGAGAAAATCCCTGATAATAAAGATTCTAACTCTTTAGTAGAGTTTTTTCAATCTTCTCCTTTGGTGGGTGAGGTATCACTTGATAGAGATACAGAAGTCTATAAAGGAAGAGTTGAGTTTTGAGATATTTGCTAGATACAAATATCATCTCTGAGTTTATAGCTAAAAAACCAAATCAAAAAGTTTTAGATTATATCAAGTCTCTTGATGAGCATGATATATACCTATCAGTTATCACAATCGGTGAGATAAAGTTTGGCATACAAAAAGTAAAAAGCCAATCACGAAAAGAACAATTACTCTTGTGGCTAGAGGATGATTTACTGCAAAGATTTGAAGGAAAAATCATAGATATAGATACTCAAACTATGCTCAAGTGGGGAGAGATAAACCAACATCTTCAAAGTATCGGTCGTCCTATATCTATCATGGATTCTTTGATAGCTGCAACTTCTATAACTAAAGAGATGACTCTAGTGACAAGAAATGTAAAAGATTTTTGTGACTTTGAGATAAATATAATTAATCCATTTATATAGCAACTATGAAGGTATTGGCTGATTTATTTATCAGATAATTTACTCAACCATCTTCTTTAAAATACCTATTTAGCAAAGTATAGTACGATTTATTAGTTGAGATTGAGTTATGATTTTCATTTTTGATACTTTTTATGATTAGCTGTGAAGATGAAAACTTATCAGCTAAGTTTTCAGTATGTTTTTTCTTAACAACCATGTCATTTTCTGCTAAGACGATTAAAGTTTTAGCTTTTATTTTATCTACTCTATCTATAGATTTGTATTTATCTCTTAAAAGCAATGACATAGGATAAAAAGGAAACTGCTCTTGTGCAACACTCTCAATGCTATCAAAAGGAGTTACAAGAGCTAGTTTATATATCTCTCTTTTTGAAGCAAGATAAGTTGCTACCCCTGTACCTAAACTACGACCTATGATAGAGATATCTATATATTTACTTTTTATCAAATCATATATATAAAGTGCATCCAAATAGAGACCTTGTTCTGTTGGTTTCCCTGTACTTTCGCCATATCCTCTGTATTTTACAAGGTATATCGTATAGTTTTTAAAAATTCTAGTAAAGATTTTTGCACTTCTATCTACATCTTCAGCATTGCCACCAAAGTAAATCAATGCTTTTTTTTGTCCCAAGTTTAAAATGGTAGTACTTATAGATTCGTTTTGATTTTTAAAGACCATTTTTTTATAGATACTATCACTCTTAGGAGGCGGAAAATAGATAAAATCATCTTGCTTAACATATAAAAATATACCCGCAATAAAATAAACACTAACTACTACCAATACAACAGATCTAATGATTTTTTTCGTATAAAAAATGCCTAACATTTTTGATAAGATTTTCAAAATATTATCAAATTTATCATTTTTGCCCCTTAATTTTCCAGTACCCACCTTTAGCACTTCCAACTCTCACTATCTTGTTATCTTCTTTAAGTTTAATTATGGCTTTTTTTATACCTGATTCGCTCATATCGAGTCTTAGGGCTAACTCTTTTATAGTTATTTGCCTATCTTGTTCCATTAAATCAAATATTTTCTGGTCACTTTTTAGGTTACTTTTCTGGTTACTTTTTACTTCTTGTTTTAAGAACTGTTGCAAAGATTGCAAGATATTTTCCAACATAAACTCTACAAACGGAGTACTC
>JAUTBQ010161256.1:0-12675 GCA_032361185.1 Lepetodrilus ovalis | reverse complement strand
AACTGTAGTGCCACTCTACAGACAGTGCATCCTATCAATATCGTGTCAGAAATGTAACTTCTGCGAACATTGATGCCAGGGCAGCCCAAGGGCGGGATTTGAACTCGGTACAGGGCTCCAGACTAACATTTTGCATTACTTGCCCGCATGGCTAGTCAGGGCAACTTGTAAAGGCATCAAAGGATATATGTGCAAAAAAAATAGGTTGCCAACGGTGCAATTTAACTTGCCCCTGTACGACAGGCATACCTTAGTCCAGAGCCCTGCGGTACCTTTCGCTCGAAATCCAACGTTCTACCACTGCGCCACATCCCGTACCCTGACCTTGCATTAATGTGCATTTAATTGTTCTTTGAACAGACTATCGCAACTCTCACTGCTAGATTAAGCACAGCCACAGCTCTTAGGGCATCACTGGTTGCCTTCAGCATGGAGAGAATTAATAGAAGATCAAGGCTTGGTTCATAAAAACTGGTATTGATTTCACCTTGAATTATCCTGTTGAAGAAAATTTATAATCAGGTCTCAGGATGGTGAAACAGATCTCATAAAAACGTGAAGAAAATAGGAAATTCCTAAACGTCAGCAGACCTCTGATGAAATTTGTGTATGAAACATGGAAGCTGTTGATCAATGTATCCTAAAATTTGTAGAACACGCAGACAATAACCCTTCCAATGCTGGAGGCAACTGGAGATGCCATTAGGAGCAGTACCTACATCTTAAACCGGCAGTGAACAAGTTAAAACCAAGTTCCCAAAGCAGTGTTCGAAATTACCACTGGATACTTAATGGCCCGAATAATGTTACAAATAACAAATATTTACAAAAACATTAATTTCTACTGGACCTTAGGATACATTTAGCATTGGGAGAAATGGCCGGGACAGCAGTAATTTTGATCACTGTCCCAAAGTCAAGAAAATGTTGGCATAATCATGTCAGTCAAAGACAACCCTAAACAGGATGTTACACAGGAAGAAGGAAAGAGTAAAAACCAGTCATCAAAACGTTGGCATCATCATAGTGTCAAGAAACTAGCCAGTCAAAGACATGCCTGAATAGGATATTACACAGGAAGAAGGAAAGGGTTAAAACCAAAGTCATCAAGACATCGGCATCATATAGTCAGAGACTGGATCCATCCTTAACAGGATGTTACACAGGAAGAGATGCGGCTAATTGCTACTAAGTGACGAAGCCACGTGGCTTCCCCGACTAGTGCACGTGGCTATCCTCCTCCTCCTCTTCCCCACTCCCTCTCCTCCCCCCATCAACAAATCATCATCATTATGGAGGTTCCACGCCACCAGAATTGTGTGTTGGTACAAGATAAGTTTCGACATGCAAGCATGTGCCCTCGTGTCCTGGCCGACTTACTCTAATTCCTGGGCCTCCCTCGGTGCTGTGTGCGGTGCTGTGTGGTGCTGGAGCATGACAGAACCCATCAAGACTCCAGAACACGCCACTTCTAGACGAACTCCAAACTATCACTAGACAATATCTGCCTGAACCAGGCTTGTCAAATGTAAAACACGTTGCACTTAAAAGCTGCTCTCCAAACGATGCGCGCAAAGAACATCGGCATCTTTTACGTATAAATGTACACAATTTGGATAACCGATGCATTTAACATGCTTTCTAGGTTTGATGACTCTGACAATGATTTAGTTGAGGAGAGAAAGGGAGACAGGTGCTTAAACTACAAATTGTTAGGGAAGAGCGTCTTGTTAAGTCACTCTATAAGAAGATAATCAAATCTGAGATTACCATGTTTACAAGGAACCAGCGTTGTTAGACAAAATATATTTTCACAGGCAGGGCGGGTTTTTTTTCTTTCTAAAATGTCAGAGAAACAAGATAAAACAAGGAACAGCTGGCAACTTTTATTGGATTGGGATTTATTTCTTTGTGGTAATTGAGAATTACATTTTTATGACATCCGTTCTGTATTGTGTTCTGCTTAAAATGTTTGTTATCAGTGTTCTGTTTTGTGTTCTGTTTGCACTATGAAGAATGTGGTGCACCTACACAATGATACACTATGTGACTTGTATGCAGGGTTTTACCCAACGCGCAATCCTGCGTCAGATACGCATAAAATGCAAGTTTGGACGCATGAATATTTTGCTACACACTTTATTAAGAAAAACTATTGACAACTTGATATTCATTTATCGTATATCTAAAGTCATTACATCACAGCATAGATTAGAAGAGATTCCAAATAACAAGCTGATAACAGCCATATTTTACGATAGTTTGCAATCGGTGAAATTGAATACTAAGTAATTCGGCCTTCCTCGTTTTACTCATGCAAAGGGGAGTAACTCTACATATCCGAAAATGTAGTTTTGTAGAGTGAAATTTCTCAAAGCACGATCTTTTTATTACGTTATTTAAAAATGAATACACATCAATGTGTTGTGTTGTATCATCACCAAATGTATACACACAAATGGTATATTTGGCTTAATAATTCAGTTACGATATGGGACTCCCTTTTTTAAATTTGGGATGCGAAAAGTATATCACCATGCGTGCCCTGGACTCCTAAAAATTGAAACCTAAGTTAAACCCTGTGTGTATGTGTCACAATACACCTCCCCTATGCGACCAGATGACTTGTATGTGTCACAGATTACCTCCCCTATCTGACCAGATGACTTGTATGTGTCACAGATTACCTCCCCTATCTGATCAGATGACTTGTACATGTCACAATCCACCTCATCCATCTGACCAGATGATGTGTCACAGTTCACCTCTGACCGTGTCACGTGTACGTGTCACACCTCCCGGGATACAGTTCCTGGGAGCCAGGCCCGCCCTGGCCACACACCGGTATTTAACCAGGAATTCTCACTACACCGACAAGCCAACACAGACCGCAGACACTCTCAAACACTCAAACATTCACATATACATGGTAAGGGCTGATAACCTCCAAAGCTGGATTGCAGGTTTATATAAATCATTATGACATGAAGTATTAAAAGAATAGAATTGTAAATGTTTTCGTTATTGATAAAGATACAGAGTATGGGCTGGTGGGTGGTGACTGGTAGTCAGGGCTGGATGTTTTAAGTCGTAAAGACACTGTAAATATAGTCAGTGTCTAATAGCTTGGTTAGGGCATACAGACCATGTGCTTATCGCTACATTCATGGCACAATACTGATGTTATTGTTAGGATGAGGTGGAAGCGATTTATCACCTGCGATGTACTACCTCCGTAAACACCATATTGGGGCTAAGACCAAAAAAAACCAGCTTCAAATAATGGTATGGGATATGAAGATTGAACTAGCTAGAGGATGTAGAATATTGACATATCTAAATATGGGAATACAACTTTACTAGCCTGAGAATCCACAGGCAAATATTTTCATATTTCAAATTAACTGAAGCTTTAATTAAACAGTTAATATTCAGAGTGTTCAAAGATGAATTGCAAGCAAAAACATGTCGATGTAAAGATTACAGTTAAACGCTAATGGTATTTGGAGGGTAATGCTACCATTGATGGCCACCAGTTCCTCTGTGTGCAGCAACAAAACATCAACGAATACACCACTGACAGGGGCAGACAATCCTTACTGTCGAACCATGGACATCATTTCAGTGGCGCAGATAAACTGGTGTCAGTGATGCCGATAAACTGGTGTCAGTGACGACGATAAACTGCTGTCAGTGGCGCAACAAAACTAGTGTCAGTGACGCCGATAAACTGGTTTCAGTGGCACCGATAAACTGGTGTCAGTGGCACCCAGTATTCTAAATTACTGCTGAAAAGTTACTGGCCCAAATAATGATACAAATAACAAATGTTCACAAAAAACATGAATTTCTACTGGCCCTTAGAATACCTTAAGCATTGGGAGAAATGGCCAGGCCAGCGGACCAGCGGTAATTTCGAACACTGGTGGACACACTGGCAACTCAGACATGATCATGTCGCTATGGTAACCAAACACAAACAATTTTTGGGACAAGTTTGTAATTAATCCCAATTCCACCCATGTGGCAAACACAATGAAACAAAACATAATAAAAAACATAATTAATTAGTGCTTCATGTCGCAGTGGGAATATTTCAACCAGATAAAAATGTTGATAAATAATTAGCAGCTTAGTCAGTATTGTTTCAACATAACAAAGTAAACATGGTTAAGAGTAAATTTCATTAGAAATAATATTTTTTTTAAATATGCTGACCTATTTCTTTAGCCATGGAGATGACAGGGGTAGGAAGAGGAAAATGAGGGGGGAAAATGGCCGACCTTTCAAGAGGTAGCCATTTAAATAGACCGATGAATGAGGCCATTAGTGATACACTTTGTATGATCACCGACTGACTGGCTACCATTGGTGTGAAGACCGACACACACACAGATGCACACGTGCGAGCACACACACACACACACACCACAACACACACACACACAACAGTAGGGGCCAGTGACACCAGACCCCCAGCTATAACCAGGACAGACATCAGCACAATGGTTATTGTTCAATCAAGAATCAGCCCCTTCATCTGCTGGAAAGCCAGGCTCCTAAATATTTAGATCAGGAACACAGATTCACACGGAAATGTGTATTATTTTTTACTTTTATCTTAATACATTGTCAAAACATATTTTTTGAAAGATTCATTGAATTATTACGCTTATGATAACAAGAGATACAACTACAAAAGACACGTTATATTAAAATTGTATAAATATTTTATGAATTATACATGGAAGGACTATCAGAAGTGGCAGTCTTGTGTAACGGTTGTTTAAACGACTCCTGGAGTAGGAGACCAAGATAAAATGTCAATTTGCTGCGGCACATTGCTGGTAAAAGCGTAACAGGACACGCGCGGCCAGTGATAACAGCCGTACAATGGCATGAGAACCATAAGAAGAAAGGCAGAAAGTAAATGGACCAAGATGCCCCAGGACACTTATCCCCGACATCTTATCCTCTACCAATATTATTCCCTTCGCCAGCTCAGTACCAGGTAGAACATTAACGGTTCTAGCCTTCAGTGTATTAATATAAAATGAAGAAAAAATACTGTGACTTGTAACAAAGCCTATCTACTGATTTGAGATATTTTCTGCAGGATCAAGCATAAATCGATTGAACATTTTCGCAATTGTCTACGATAAACTTTGATTTTGTCTGCACGTTTCATTTTTAATCAGAATTACTCGCACCCATCCCAAACGCGCTCACGACACTGGGGAGTCAGCCTGAGAACAAAGGTACACTTTCCCCCACGATGAATCACTCTGCAACAATGGCCATTATGATAAGATGCCATTAAGATAAGAAGTCATTCCATGCACAGCTCAGTTCTTGGCTGCTACTCAGAATTATCCCGACCAATTTCATCTGGATTATCTCAATCGTTCCATCTAAAGTTTCAATCTTTTAGAACTGGAAAACCTTGCCTTATCATAATGGCAGCTGTTCCACACCGAGAGAAAAGCCCTAGTGTTATCAACTAGCAACTGTAGCAAAGTCACAAAGACAGCAGAGTCTGTTGCAGTGGTATTTAAAAAAACACAGACATTTTTTAACATATGGAAATCTAACCACAATGTACTTTTGACTATGACGATAACAAATTGACGTGATACACGCAATCCAATCAGCTCAATATACACATGCAACGATGACCTCGATAAAAATCGGCTGGCCAATTGAAGTCTTCCTGAGGTCATTGATGAGATCAAAGATGAGGTCAGAGCTGAGAGAGAAGAATGTAATGAGAAGCATTCCCGTCAGTGCGGAGATCATGACTGTGAAGTTAGTACTTACTACCAGTGTCAGGACTCATTATGTAGCCAACGCTCAGAATTCTAAATTAAATACGTAGGTGGGACTTTAATTAACCCTTTCTATGCTGATTTAGCAAGTACCTATGCCATAGAGTGATACAGTGTCCCCTCGATATAACGCTGAATTTGTGTTATATCGAGGGGGCACTGTACTAGTAACACAGCTGGCCGAGGGTTAACCCTTCCTCTGCTGGATTAGGCCCAGGCTCTACATAAAACCTCTTGTTATCTTGAAACATGGGGAGTTAAACCAGACATGCTACTTTTAACATAATTTTTATTTTTTTACTGGATATGTAAAATAACAAACATCAGTGTCAAGTGTCAACAGAACAGAAAAAGGCAAAGGGGTGACATCAAGATTACGTCTGATCCAAACATTATCCATTTACACTATTACAGACTTCCTGTTAACAAATGTATCGTAAGTGTTGCCGCATATAGATCTGAAAATAACACTAGCATGAGCCATCAAAACACCACTAGCATCTAAACAACACTATCACAAGCCATCAAAACAACACTAGCATCTAGACAACACTATCAGAAGCCATCAAAACAACACTATCAGAAGGAAGTCATCAAAACAGCACTAGCATCAAAACGGCACTAATATGAAAACAATTTACTAGTACAGAAGGAGTCATCAAAACAGCACTATCAAAAGCCACTAAAACTGCACCAGCATCAAAACACCATCAGGAACCATCAATAACTATTATCCAAAATATGCGATGATTCTAGCGATTTGATTGGTTGAGAGGAGTCCTGTGAAAAGTGTTACATCCCGGTTTGGCCACTGATAACAGTTGTGACCTCATAATTTGACATAAATAATTGTGATGTCATTACACACGGTCCCAACTTGCACATAGAAAAAGACATTTCAGCATGAATATTAGCAAATTAGCTACAGTGTAGAACTATTATGATTTTGGATAACATTTGTTACCAATGTGATTTCCTGGACAAACAGGTTTTTACAAGATGAAATTCCTTGTACACATACGAGAAATTTCAGCTTGTAAAAACCTGTACACCCCTGAAATCACGCTGGTAACTTATTATGGTTACGAGCCATCAAAACACTAGCAGCAGTCATCAAAACAACACTAGTACTAGTAGTACAGTATCAGCAGTCATCAAAACATGTCTAGCATCACCTAGCCAAAGTCGGCTCAATGTGAATGCCTCAATGGTAATAACCTGCTTCATGCTGGAGTCAATGAGACATGTCCAACACGGCAGTAATAGTGGTAAATCCAGAAGGCAGGTTACAAAGAAACAAACAATACCTGTTATTTCCTAGTATTAACACGTAATATTATTTCTTTGCGCCTAATCTCCAGCTTATATAGCGGCCCATTGACGCTGTACAGTACACAAGAGAGTACACGACCTATGGTAGTTATGATTGTTTAAGAAAGGTTTTGAGGCCCTTCTTGAAAAGGGGGGGGGGGGGGGGATGACGGGGTGTGGGGAAGATATGGCACCTTGAGGAAGTGTGTTCCATAATGTTGAGGTAGTGAGGTAGGGTTGGAAATGGCGTATAATATGGACACATTATTATTAATATATTATACTTTTAGACATGACTATGGATCATGTTGCCTAGGTCTAGTCGACTTCAGTAACAACTATGTTAATACAAATTGAACATAGCTCTTAAATAATAAATAGCAATTGTTTAGCACTTCATTTCAGTACTACTGTACGTGAGTCAACAGCTAGAGGTTAGTAGATGACCAGCTCAATGCCAGTAACACCTACACCATATGTTCATGTGTTCATGGCCGGTGTTCATGTAGATAGTGTGAAGTAGCACAGACACTCTAGAACAATACAATGCATAATGCACCCAATGGAATACAGAGCTGAGACTGATCAATACGACACACTTTGATGTTTCCCACTAGATAATGTATTTGTCATTCAACAATGGAGCCAACTCCTGACAGCTGGCTTGACATAGGACCAGCCTGATGCAGGATATACTGACATAGGACCGACATAGGACCTGTCTGATGCAGGATATACTGACATAGGACCAGCCTGATGCAGGATATACTGATATAGGACCAGCCTGATGCAAGATATACTGATATAGCAGATCCGGGCAGTCAGTTCTGACTGGCCTTTGCATTACTACTACTGTACATTAATATTATTACTTGTTCAAAGTTCATCTGAAAGCTGTGGTGATTCGATGACGAGCATGTTTGACAGATTTCACATGGATGTTGTCAAAGAGGTTGTATTCCAATATTGATGATTCAGTGTTTCTCCAATCCTCATGTCAAGGAATCATTCACCATCCGTTGACATTTTACTTACTTCCAAAAATTGAAAATTGAACCCCTCCCTCTCAAATAAAAATGTGCATTAATGGTCTAGATCTATTTATCCCCGCCCCTCTACCCCCATCCTCACACATACATCCACTAATAATAATAATAATAATAATAATAACAATACATGTACAGTCAGGGATGGAAATTAACACTAGCCCGCTAGCCCGGGCCATTTCTCACAATGCTAAAGGTATCCTAAGGGCTAGTAGAAATTCATGTTTTTTGCAAACATTTGTTATTTGTATCACTATTCGGGCTAGTAAGTTTAATGGGTAAGTTTCCATCGCTGTACAGTGTCCCCTCAATATAACGCTGAATGTGGTGTCCATGACATAACCCCCACCTTATAGTACCCACCTTGTACGATAGTGGCATTTATTAGGTACGAAATATTGATATTACTAAAAAATAGTTTAAGGGGGTGTTTATTGCAGCTGGGCGTCTAATACGTCGAATACAGTATTCACCAACACTTGATAGCTATATTAGTGCAACAGAGTATCAACTGATCTTACAGGAAACCTGATAAGTGATCAAACTTTTGAGTTTTCTCCCTTTCCATTAACATAATGAAGCAAACCACATTCAGGATGACGACGGTTATAGTTTGTACATTCGACTCAACCTATCGTACTTTTGTACATATTAGTGGAATGTTCCGTCTACTGTACAGCAGCAGGGCCATAGCTAGCCATGGGGTGGCGGTGGCAACTGCCCCACCTTGACCCCCACTCCCCAAACTATGTTATTTTTCATAAATCACTGCCCCCCTACGCTAAAATAGTTAGCTACGGCCCTGAGCGGTGGATTGGTTTTTGAAAGTACAAACATGATTTTATGTACGTCAAATGAATGTACTTTGCTGTTGTACCTAAGAACTAGTCCAAAACAACCATAAACATCAGGTAATGGTAAACTTACTCTCCGAATAGTGATACAAATAACAAATGTCACAAATTTCTACTCTCCCTTATGGATCTTTTGCATTGGGATAAATAGTAGCCCATCCAGTAGCCCGTGTGAGCGTTAATTTCGATCCCTAATGTAGCTGTGTAAATATGTTGTATGTGTTGCTAATGAGCTACCATGCAAATTACCTCACTCAGTAGCCATGTACCCTGTAACACAGTAGCCATGTACCCTGTAACTACCTCACACAGTAGCCATGTACCCTGTAACTACCTCACACAGTAGCCATGTACCCTGTAACTCATACCAAGCTTAATTACCTCACACAGTAGCCATGTACCCTGTAACTCATACCAAGCTTAATTGCAATTACTAGCTGAGGTCATTAAGAAGATAGCTTGCTTATATCAGCTTAATCCAATTTGCCAATTAGGATGTGTACAGTTTAGTGATGTGTACAGTTTAGTGATGTGTACAGTTTAGTGGTGTGTTAGCTTGCCTTGGGTTTACAACACAGGGTTTATGACACAGGGTTTATGACACAGGGTTTATGACAGTGTATCACAGGGTATAAATATTCTGACACTGCCAGTAAGTGTACTTCATGTAGGCCTATCTATGAGTATGACATGGTTTTATTAGTGTTTGAAATAGAGGGGGTCATGGGGGTCATTTGAAAATCTGCAATGTTAAAGGTATCTGTGGGACGCCCTGAAAATTACAGATTTTACCAACATTGACCATGTTAACATTGAGCCAAATGGAAAATGGCCCCCCGATTATTTTCCGAATTTCAAACATTGTTCTAACATGTTTTGACCATGACAGCACAAACTAGACAAGTTTACAACCATATTATCATAACATCGCTATAAAATTGATCCATCCATATTCAATATGATTGCACTTGTATTCTCATAAAATAAACCGTCTATTTGTTTCATTTAATATATATATATTTTTTAAAAGAACAATAAATCATATATATTATTGGTTAAATGACAGTATATTTTTTACTACACCTGGGATATAGTCTACTAGACAACCCCTTGATCAGATCTATTTATGCTCGCCCGGTTGAATCGACTTGACCCAAATGTTAAAACTGGCTTGCATTTGGGGTGTAAACTATCTACATAATGTGCAATTAATGTTAGTCATTGTACGTCGGGGTGGATTATACAATGAGCAATAATTGTTACGCAGCAGCTTGTTTTGTGGCGCATGCATACAGAGCTAGGATGAGTCAGGAACTGTCGCTTCCCGCTTGTGCAGTGCTAGAAGCCTGCTCATGAACATAATAGATCAACATAATTGATATTTTTCGCCATTCCTGGCAGAAATCTCGAGGACATTACTTCCAGTGGGGTCCAATCCTTGCCGACGACGACTGAGACGTAGTAATCCTGTCAAGAATTTGCAAAACAAGCACAGACACAAGGAAGCGTGGTAATATTTCGCGCGATACCCGGGCCGGTCTCATCTATTTGAATATGCCGTCGTGCCGAACCCAGATAAATTGCGACAGCAAACACACACAAAATTACGATACTCACAGCTATATCCTAACAGCAGCAGTGGAATTACACATAGTGTCATTGATAAATCCATCTTGGACAAAATTCGGTCTCAAACTCGATCAAACAACACCAGTCCACACGCTATTATTTCCCTCTTCCGAGTCACAATAATCATCTACAGCCTCCTCAACAATATCACTCCGATCTTCGGAGCACAGTGCTTGATATTTTCCTCCGCGCGCGTGAAGCTCCGTGGCACTATTTTCCGATGCTCTGTTGACAGTTACAGGAGCATGGTGTACAACATAAACTTGTCTGTTATGATAATGATACTCGTGGAGCGTGTAGTAAAGTAATATCTTACAAACTGTCTTGAAACGTTGGTATATATCGTGTGGCGAAGTGATATCCGGAAGCTGTGATGAGTCTTAGACGAGCTAGTTTGACAGATCTCACGTGGATGTTGTTATGAAAGAGTTTTTATTCAAAATTCATATTAGACATCGCTGATAATAGTATTTCAGTAGTTTACTATTTGTAGTTATGTTCAGTGACTCTAAATACGACACTTTCGATTCATGCAAGATATAAACTATACGATAGTAAGTTAGATGACTCAGTTATGATGAGTCGGCCTCAAGGCAGTAATATTTATAGGCAGTAGCATGCACATGTAGCCAACATGTTTTGACAATAAAATATGTTGATATGTAGACCTATATTATTAATGAATGCAAAACAAGAAATTGTGTAGATAACCCAGCTCGACTATAGCGTAGTAATAACTTAGTATTGTGAAAACGTAAATGCATACAATCACAGATTTTAATGAGCGTGTACTATACATTAGTTGAGTAATAAATGCAAAATGCATTCATTGTAATACTTAATTACATGTATTAGTATTTTCATTTTAAATGTCCTTGAATCCACCCCTGCTATATATTGTATATAGTTCCATATCATAGGCTATGTATAGGTTCATATGAATCCACCCCTGCTATATATATAGTTTCATATGATAGGCTATATATAGGTTCATATATGATAGGCTTGCCATATTTGATATGTAGACAGGTTATCGATAGTAAGTTGACGCTTATTATGTAAACTGTCCGTCGTGTACCAATTAAATCTCTTCATAATAATAATAATTTGTGCAATGTTTGACTCTACTGTTTATTAAATAATAATATTTATCAAACTTCAGTGGCACGTTTTGTATAACAGAAAAATAGTGCCTGTATACATGAATACTTAAATATTAATATTGAGGTTACCTTTTCATTTGTGTTTGATAGTCTCCTATAATATCGTCATTCCTTCTCACTAATTTCTTAACAGTGTGTTTCTATACATTACATAAGCCAGAGTTTAGATGACGTATAGCCAAAGGACAATAGACATGTGTGATTGACCACAGGGGTTTAGATCCCCTCATGTACAACTCCAAATAATTATAGGCTGCATATAGTGGTCAGTAGTTGTTGGACACTGGACAAGACTACACGACACCACTGACAGACGTATAAACAAGAGGATTTCCAATTGGTCACAATCTTGCAAGAAGAAAAACTGGAACTACCGATTTCATGTATATCTCAAGAAGATAGATTTGGACCACGTCTGTGACACTCCCCCCGAAGTAGAAAAACGTTTATTTGTCAGAACTACGAGTTATTATGCTGTCGAAGGTATATCTGCAAGTCGTACAGGCTGTACTCTGCTGTATACACCGCAAGGTATATCTGCAAGTCGTACAGGCTGTACTCTGCTGTATACACAAGGTATATCTGCAAGTCGTACAGGCTGTACTCTGCTGTATACACCGCAAGGTATATCTACAAGTCGTACAGGCTGTACTCTGCTGTATACACAAGGTATATCTACAAGTCGTACAGGCTGTACTCTGATGTATACGCAAGGTATATCTACAAGTAGTACAGGCTGTACTCTGATGTATACACAAGGTATATCTACAAGTCGTACAGGCTGTACTGCGCTGTATACACAAGGTATATCTACAAGTAGTACAGGCTGTACTCTGCTGTATACACA
>JAUTBQ010161245.1:0-12675 GCA_032361185.1 Lepetodrilus ovalis | reverse complement strand
GTCCGCCCGAAATATATATATATATATATATATATATATATATATATACGTGCTCGTCTTTGTTGTGCCGTCAGGGCTGGTTGGGAATATTTAATAAGCTGACACTAACCGTGTCATATCCATACCTATGTATTCCCGACTGTATCAACGTAATACTAAGTAGTCGGAGCGGTAATCTTTTTTCAGCTTATGAAAAGACGCGGAGTATCACTTCGAATGGGGAATGCCTGGTATGTATATAAAGGTGATCGTATGTTTATCAGAAACTCTCCAAGCTTCGTGTATCCATAATATCTACCCACATTAATTGTTTTGTTCACAAGCTGCGGTTTATTTCTCTTCACTAATGTGTGCTTTTGATAGCATTACAGCATGATATCTCAGTGAGCCACGTGGGCATAAGACTATCGAGGTACACACGTATAGAAGGTAATCGACGGGGAGTACAGAGTGGACGGAATTACGTTATCTCGGCCCGCGGAGAGGTTGGGAGTAATTTAGATAAAATTCGCGTGGTCGTGTTAAATGTTGGGTACACCAGCCACGTGCTTCTCAACACCTATGCAAGTCGTTGTTGTTATTATTATTATTAATATTATTATTATTATTATTATTATTATTATCTCTTGATGATGTGGATTGGTCACAGGCGAACAGGCGGACAATAGAGCAGTATACAGAAGACAACCTTACAGATCATAAGACAACCTTACAGATCAGGAGACAACCTTCCACATCAGGAGACAACCTTTCAGAGTAGAGAACAAACTTGTAGAATAGAGAACAATCTTGCAGAATAGCCTGAGAGGACGATAGAGCAGGAATTAAGCAGCAATACAGATAAGAAAAGAGCAGAGCAGAAACATTTAGCAGGGCATCCCAGGACAGAAGCCGATAGTTAGCAGAACAGAACAGCCTAAGTGAACAGAGAACAACCAAGTGAAGTATAGGACAGTCGAGATGAACAGAGAACAACGAAGTGAAATATAGGACAGTCGAGGTGAACTGAGAACAACCAAGTGAAGTATAGGACAGTCGAGATGAACAGAGAACAACTAAGTGAAGTATAGGACAGTCGAGGTGAACAGAGAAGAACGAAGTGAAGTATAGGACAGCCGAGGTGAACAGAGAACAACGAAGTGAATTATAGGACAGCCGAGGTGAATAGAGAACAACGAAGTGAAGTATAGGACAGCCAAGGTGAACTGAGAACAACCAAGTGAATTATAGGACAGTCGAGGTGAACAGAGAACAACCAAGTGAAGTATAGGACAGCCGAGGAGATATGTGTTCTACGTGGAGCTCTTCTCAGTAAGAACAGAACGACGTCAAGATGGCTTTAATAGTTTATACTCTTCCTATCTACTAGTATTTTATTTCTACATACGAAACCTTTTTGTGAATGTCACAATATTTAATGTTTCGAATGCATGCATACAAGCAACTGAAAAAGCCATAGGTTTAGCAAGTCAACTATTTGTAGCTTTGAATATAACCTTACTTCCTTGCTCTCCAGCGTTGTACTCTACGAAAGATAAGATGAACGTATCGTTAAATAAATATAACTAAGTTGCATATATCGACTTACTCCTATTTTATTGCAGTTTTGATCGGTTCATTTGTTCCTTTTTGTTTCTGAGCATGTAAGCTCGTTTAAAATCTGAGCAAGGTATAGGGCAGCCTTGATGATTCATTCGGAGTCTAAACAAAACATATCCGGCCCATCTCTGCTTCCATTCATTCAATCTAGTTCTGGTACAGAGCTTACGAATTCCTCTTACAAGATTGTGCATAATTCTTGATTCTGAACTATAGATAGCAGCGTTCTATAGCAGATCCACATGCTATGGGTGTTCCCTGTGTCAGATAGCGGATTGTGTGCATATATTCATGTAAGTATGTAGATATGGACGTATGCTATCACTGACTGTAATTATATAGCTTTGACTCGCAAACAGCCGGATCTCAACACCCCAACGACACGGAGCATCAGGTCACCTTCAGATAAGTCCGTTACCATGGTAAAGTCTACCGCCATCTGTATCCAACCAAAGTCCTCATCATGACTTATTTGAATACAGAATTGCAGAGACTCAAACAGTTACCGGGTTACCTTTTCCCACTAAATATACTGTAACGTTACGTACATCCGGGAAAAGTTGAACTCCGGTAGCGGTATCCTATAAACATCTGAGTTTTTCAATTGACTTAAGTCAACAAAAATAACCTTAGTTTTGACTAAGTGTTCTGTATTGGGGTTAGCTAAGCTTAATCGAAACTAAATCTAAAACTGCTGACTAAACTAAATACAGAAAACTGAGTCCAAATATTATGTTGCAAAGTGTTTTGCTAACGTTAAAGTCAATTTTATAAACTAAGCTGTTTATAGGATACGGCACCTGGTATTTCAATTTCAAACGCTAATGTATGGAGCAAAAAACAAACAATAACTAATAAATTTCAACATCGGTGGCAATGTTAGAAATATATTATTCCAAAAAAAACCAACCGTCGTTGTTAATGAATACGGATGGAAACTGATCGATATACTTATCAGATAAAGAATAGAGAAAATACATTATCGGCCGTATAACCGCAAAATAGGCAGGTACAACCCAGATATAATACGGAAAAGCGGAAATTCTGGGGTATCGGCACGGAATATGAGTATGCTATAATGTAGCCTTGATATGTGCACAATTGGATTAAGTGGCAGTCGACAATCAGAAGCATATTAATGATATACATGGATATTGATGCACGTGTGTGTGTGTGTGTGTGTGTGTATGTGTGTGTGTGTGTGTGTGTGTGTGTGTGTGTGTGTGTGTATGTATGTATGTGTGTGTGTGCGGTAGCTCCGTGAAGGTAACCTCTGATCCCTCCTTGAACCATGGCACTTACAATTAAAGACACAGTCATACATTTTTGTCGACCCGGTGCCCTATGTAAACGAGACGTAGTATATGTATACTAAGGTAATGAGATCCTCGCGAAGGAGAGGAGTTGTGTGTTTGTACAGACATTTGGCTCCGTGGCGGGAACCTCGCCATAACCCTCAGATGCAGTGCAAACTCGCAATTATGTTTTAATTTAGGTCAAACATCATTGCCAATGTCAGTACGCTCAGTACATCAACCAATACATCAACCAATACATCAACCAATACATCAGTTCCATTCTCCGGTATTTAGATGAGGATAGGTTGGTGTGAACTACTAGTACTAGTATTAAGATTGGATTACATGAGGTATTAGGATGGGAAATGGTGAACTATTATGATTATGATAGGATGATATAGTATTATGGGATGCGAGGGGATAAATGGAATTAGAGAAGATGGAACTTGGTAACTACTGTGACAAATGGCATAACACTCAACAAGTGTATCTCACTAATGAGTATTTGGAAGGAAATAACATTTGTGTCCCGATTTATCAGTGAATACTGGTTGTGGACACAGCATTGTTGATTTGTTCTTTCGACTAGTATAATATTCAGTGTGGTTAACCATTATGAAACCGTGACTTGCCTACTTTTTCAAGTGAGCATCAATGAATTATCAACGTTTTAATTAATATATCCTATTATTGTAGACATTTCTTCCGGCAAAGACTACGACTGCACACATAAGTTTGCTAGGTTACGAATCGTTATTTTTATTTCCGGTGCAATCATTTCGCGTTAACTGCCAGTAGATGTTGCACATTATCATGTCAGAGGTCAAATAGGTGTAGGAATTGGAACCAAATGTGTCCTAAATTTGAGAGTTTTCTTTTCCGGCGAAAGCCCAAAATATAACAGTTTGCAGAGGAATACCGGTATATGGAACACATATATCTGTCGAACTGGTTGTAAGGTTGTACACATGTACTTAAACTCAAGCTTGGTCACTAAAGACATGAGTAACGATTTAGTATTACAAATGTAACATTTTCTATCTAAAAACATTTATTTCTTTACATTAAATTTACCATAAAGTAAATTAGCAATGTAGGCCTACACATGCATGTTTCAATTTGGCAATAATTGAGGGTATTGGTCTGCGAAGATGTATATTTCTGAGAAGCACAGCTTGCTAGAAATAGATTAGCTGGGAATGTCGATTGGAATGTATTCACGAGATTCTCAGTAATTAGAGAACAAGTTAGGAAGTAGCAGCCACACTCGACAATTAGTTATACTATATCACATGCAAAGTTCCCATTCCGTGAGTATCTGATGCTGATACCATCACAGGTAACACAACTGCTTCTTTCTCTCTTTAGTTCACAGATAAGCACGAGCGTAGGACATCAAAGCAGTCTTAATTAATTACACGGCGGCAAATAGAAGTACCAACGACACTGTGCTGGGCAGTAGATGTTCATGACAACCCCGGCTGATACTGGTGAATTTGAGTTCCTAGTAGTGTTACGTGCATTGCATGAGTGTTGTGTAGGTCTAGACACGGCATTATAACTTTTAAATGAATTGTTATTATCAAAGATTTGCAAAAATACTAATATATTTTAGAAAATGCATGTAATGTAAATTATACATATTAGAAATTAAATAGTTACATGTTAAAACTTTATAATCATTGTCATTACAAAAAAGCACATTGGATTTGTTGTGTCCTTGTCTAGCTGTTAGGACATTGAGTTATTGCCCCTTCGCCGTCATTGCCCCTCCACTGTCATTGCCCCTCCGCTTTCATTGCCCCATCACTTTTGTGTGGTAACGTCTACATGATACCATCACGCATTATCAATTCACAAAATCACCACTAGTACTAGCCAATTCTCTTCAAAGACAGACAGTGATGAGCTTTCGTGTGTGCTTCATGTCACGTAGCTTCTCCTCTATCTGTATTTATAGGCTTTCATGATTACACAAACATCTTTTAAATGCATTCCAAATAGAAAATGCCAATAAAATAACAAGACACAAATGTTGGTAAACAAAGGTATACAATTCCAAGATAATACTGGATGGTATTAGCATCAACGTTATGTGTGATTGATTTGTTGCTTATATATCGTCAATGCGTGTGGATCTTTAACCCATTATGTACGAGCTAGGATGACTATTAAGTCAAGTAGGTTATAACGCACATCGACTCGCACACATTTCTTGTCTATGTACGACACGTGCAGAGCGTAGATCATCATTCCAAAGATGTGCAGCACGTGGCTGAAATTCTGATGATGATGCTTGACGATAGAACTCTACTGATATTGTCCATTAGTCGCATACCATATCATCTGGCTGTGGAACAACACTGTTATCACCGTCGGTTATTGTAGCGCCACTTGAAGATTTAGAAAAAAAAAACGCCTTAAAGTGTCAACACATGAAAATAGTCCTTATTACAATTTATTTGTAGTAGGTCGGACCCACTTCATGTCGGAACTAGCCAATTAAAGCTTATAGTTAACTGCTTAACACATTGTAGTGAAATAAACTTATTGGCTGATTCATATGTTAACTAAACAATTAGTATATGTATAGTTTCCACGGCTATCCAGTGCGCATGTATATAAACGTGGAAAAACACCTAGGTTTTGTAGATACTTGATATCTATTAAATTAAATAGTACTTATATACCCTGGTTTATACACTATGTAACCTTAAGACACTGAAGAGGCATTGTAGGAATCCCACCACAGCGGTTATTAAAGTCATGATATATGTGTCATTATGTGATCACAAAACCACGTGGCACTATTGTTATAAAGTGTTTACTTATCCATGTCGCAGTAATTTCCAACTGCAATGAATGTGTCTCCACCTGGCGGTGTTTACGTAACACAGGTTGACCAGGTGGGGAGGTAACCCATCAATATGTCGTTGTACCTACACACACATTAATCTATTGCTCGCCTGGAGCTAGACACACGACCCCTGTCGTGAAATCAGAGAAGCTGCCCGCAGGACTGGTTACCGTCTTATAAGTCAGGTTAAGGAATTAACAGCTAATATTAACTGATAAACTAGTCTTATACAGGTGAGCATGTTGAAAGTTAACACCGGCGTGTAAAGAGAAAAGTAACATGATAGTTGGTGTATTGCTTCGACAGTGAAAAAAACGAGCTTCTTATAACTTGAACACTAGCTAATTGATGTAACACAGATGACTGATCTCTGAATAACTGATTATTGAATTCCCTTTTACATGTTCATGTAGGTAGGGCCTACGTTTATACAGTGTATTCTGATACGATATGTTACTGGGTACCTTCACTTTGAGTCAGTTGTTTGATGCGTGAATAGAAATGTATACATACTCAAATGTTCCGGCTGATGTGCTTGTTATGAATTAGTCAACCATTTCAATCAGTGAATACTTAAAGCAAAATAACCACATAACCGCTTATAGTGTAGAGATTATGTTGCCAAACATTCTTGAAAGAATTGATAATAGAATGCTCCGCTCAAGTGCACTATACTATTATGGTGTACATACAATTATAAGCATAGCACGTCAACTCAAATATCCAATCATCCAAATGAAATCTCTTTTGATAGCACCGTCTAGCAGTCACACGTACAAGCATGCTACAAGTGTGACACTTGAGTGACGCCAGCAGGCATGCTACAAGTGTGACACTTGAGTGACGCCATCAAAGCTTGACATAGTAGCTCCTGGACAGTGGTAGAGTCATTCTCCCGCTATTGTGTGACGTCCACTTCGGAACAAATCCGCGTGATTTATATTGCGCCTTTCCCATTGATATAAACCCCGTGATCGCTGATTTGTTGCCGACGTCTCACATGTCCAATCTGTTCTGTTCATTCAGAGCTAACACGGGAGTTAGTACAGAGACGCCGCGCAGTTTACCTGTCAGTATGTTTGTATATGCTACACTGGGATTCGTCTCATGTACACCCGGGGTGGGTCAGTACAGACTGACCTAAATGTATGTATAGATACAGTGTACATGTATACTCTTAGTATTAGGTACCAACGTATTGATGGGCAGGACACCTGGACACTCGTGTCTGACACTTTGCTCATCCCTTTCAAGTATTTAAACCATATATCTTTGGTGTCAAAGCTTTTGGAGGTTTTACTATAAGTTGTATTATCTAACACAGGCATAAATCGCGTCGCAATTGGCAACCTATCATGTGTAAATTGAAGAGAAAAAACTTTCTGCCTTGACATGGTTGTAACAGCGTCTCATAGCTCAGATACGAGACAGGTTCTCTGTTGTGATAAAGCTGTGTTTCTACATGTCAACAATGTGTTTGCATGGGCATATAACTGCAACCAATACCAAAAGTACAACTAATGCATTGTGATATAATTATGGACACATACTTTTATATGAGTAATAGAAGGAATAGGGTAAACATGCCAACTGAGATGACGGAGCCTATGTATTGTCGTACCACAAAGAGGCCACTAATATAATTAATATCAGAATAAATCCTACTACTATGTATGCATGTATGCATGCATACTAGCTATTCGTATGCCTGTATTATTGCTATGCCATCAAGGCATTATCTAGGCTTTATAAAAACATTGTTGGGGCACCTAGTGGAACGCTTTGACCATCAACAGAATATGCAGGCACGTTTCCAGCTGTTCCGGAAGTACCCAAACCGAGACCAGATGTGTGTGCCCATTTATAAATCGTTTGGTTGTTCGCAGTGTTTCAAATTTATGGACAAGGTAAAATGCGGGCAACATGCGACTCTTCCTCTGCACGTGTAAAGTTTGAGGAGGGGCAGTAGGGCTGGACGCTAAGGGAGATAACTCTGACACTAACGTCTGCGGAAGTGGGTGTTGAAGCACGTGGGCTGCGCACATAGATACACCAGATATATGTACTCTGGGCTGTTGAAGGTATCCGTCTCGGTGATAAATGTGTGATAAATGTGTGAGAGGTGACGGGATACTGCTGCTATCATGTGGAGATGGAACCGAGAATGCATCGTGGTGATATGTAATTCCCCTAACATAGACGGCCACTGGTTCACAGCGTATGTTTGATAAACTGAAGAATGTCAGAATACTAAAAACGTTATTCTTTATGTTGCAAATATTCACATTTCTTTATGTTCCATATCTTCACAGTATGTATACTTACATTCTAATGACACAGATAGAAATACATAGCGCTAACAACCTATCTTAATAGGGGGTATTGGCCGCGTTATAAATTCCATTGCAATTGGCTATGTAATTATCAATGGAAGTGCATAATATACTTACCTACCCTTCAGAGTGGAGGAGTATTATCATAATGGTAATGCATCGAACTACAATGCCGACGGCTCGAATCTAAACCGGGGTCCCAGGGTATCTTTTCAACAGTGCAGAATTAGAAGGTGTAATGTATAATGTCAAAACATGGAGTAGACCTACAGTTATCTCCCATGGGTTATTGGTACAGTCCCTGAATCGTGCGGATTACGGTTAGAGAGCGTAATTGTTTCTGGATCGCCTGTCACACGTCTGTTGCGAGGTGTTTCTGTATATGTTTCTGGAGCCGCGTGATGTGCATGTATACATGGCCACTATTTGTTCCCACACACATTACGTAGGTAATGATATATTACGACATGCCGGAATGTGAATTCATTTGATCTGACTAGGGCAGGATTTATACAAATAGCAATGGTGTCAGATTTGACCTTCCAGACCTCATGCGGCAATAAGTACGTTCAGAGTACACTTGCCCAGGTATCTATAGGTGTACGGTACTCCATCTGTGTTTAGGTATAGGTGTACAGTACTCCATCTGTGTTTATGTATAGGTTACCACACGAACTCCGATGTTTGCATCAAGTTGAGGAAATTATATTTTAAATACTGTAAATCACGAAATTTACGCGAGAATGATATTAATGCGCACGCTCGCATTTAATTGCTTCGCATTATTTACCGTGACATGTTCCCAATTAACATCCCAAATAGTAGAAATCCGTTCCCTGTTTACTGATCTTATTATTCACTGAGAACTATTGATCAATTTACTCACTGCGGTAACTTTATTGTTCAGTAAACTTTATTAATAAAAGGAAATTGACAACAATGTGTGAACACTGAGGAGTCAGATTGCTTAAATGTCTTAATCCGCTAGATAGCTTTTATTTGTACCCAGCAGTATTACACAACTACGATAGGTGTCTCCAAATACTAGGACAAAAGTCGGGCTTGCAATTTCAGGGCGAATTCATTACGATAGAATGGTATATAGTATATGGCCAATAAATTTTCCATAATAAAATAATGAAAACATGTATAGGTATACCGTATCGATGACCAATTAACAAGTGACTGTTACAATCTAGTTAAAGACAATCACAAACTTGTTTACCAACCAGTTCCAAAAAAACAAATGACTGAAATGTCATCAGACACACCTTATTGTGGGCTGTGTCAACTGGAAAAAACTTGCTAAAATGTCAACCTGGACAGGTTCATTCAAGTGGGTGTATGGTTAAAACTTACATCTATCAAATTTATATACCAAGCTTAATGCATCGTTAAAAATGAATATATTATTAGAAAATGACGACATTAACCAGTAATTGACAACCTACATTTAACAAACAATTTAATAATATAGTTTGGGAGTTATATACACTCCATATACATATTTACATGATATATAGTCATAGTGTACATGTATGCACCAAAATTAAATACGCTCTATTATGTTATTTGCCATTGTCATACAACATGTACCAATATAGATATTTCCAAAACAATAGATTAATATAAACAAACATTATAGTATTCTGATCTAAGCTAAATATAAGTAGTATATATACATTCAAAATGTACATTCATCAGTTAGTCATTTCTATCGTGTTTCCGTATGACACAATAATCCCCACACAAACCATTCCGCTCATGTGGGTAGACGTTCGTGTTTAGAAGCTTAAGATAGCAGTTCCATGTTTATCTGGAAAACATCGCTCAGTAATCAGATATGCTGTAGATGGAAGTTGCTACATGTGATATTTTCTTGGTTAATCATAAGTTTCCTGTGCGTGTTTATGGCACGGGTATACAGTTCCTCAATAGGCATTGCTTGTTCAGTGCTGGTCTATTGGTGCCAGGCAAACAGCAAACCGTGCCTTCTCCAAAAACAGTCTTCGCAGAAGCTTGTTTAATATTTCCTTTTGATTTCATGTAGAACATTCAATATCATTTTACATATTAGACGCAGGTAACGCTTGACTGTGTATTTTGAGATTGACAGAAACGCTTTAACTAAAACTATATAGTAAATATGAAATCTGGGATCTGTCTGTCTCGCTGTCTGTCTCACTGTCTGTCTGTCTGTCTGTCTGTCTCGCTGTCTGGGTATGAGTAGAGGCTGCGTGGTAGTTATAGAGGTAAGGTGTCTCAACAGTCCGCAGATCACGCCGCTGTATCCTGGTATCTTTTCATACTTACGCTTTTCAATGATACAATCAGTGGCGTGCCCATACTTAGTTTAGAGCAATAGCGCTATGGACGTCACAACCAATGTCACACATGCCGCGCGTTAAATACAAAACTAAATTATGTTATTCATATGTCTGACATTCGTTGAATAAAGAAATGCTGAATTTCGTTAAACTTCAAAAGCAGATCAGTTTGGTGATGTGTGGTTGGTAAACAGGAGAGATGGAATTCTTGATCTTAAATATACACGTCGGTGTCTGGCACATAAAGTAATACATGATACAGAAAGAAAACTATGAAGTATTACAACAAGCGCTGTCCTGCTGTGCTACATGTATGCAGGAATGTATCTAGTTAACCAATGAATACTACTCACATTTAACGATGCATACACACATGCGTCTCAATACCAAACGCTATATAACAAACCTGTATGATGATTTGATAAGTAAACAGATAATTTAATAAGGAATAAACCATTAAGCGTGTTACGTGACCGTGGCGTCAACGATACAATTTGAACACAGTACATGTATTTCTTTTACTACTAAGGAAAAATTTTCATTTCAATGTGTATGACAACGTTTATCATTTTAGATCCATTAACATTTTCGACATATTAATTCGTGAGGTTACTTATTTATGGCGTGATTTCGCTATACAATCAACTTTTAAGTAAGCCGCGCACATACGCACAGAACACGCGCGCACACAAGCATATATACCACACACACACACACACACACACACACACACACACACACACACACACACACACACACACATACACTGAATTAACGTTGGTATGTCAAACGATGAAGGAAGCAGTAAAAGATGTTTGACACAAACATCCTAAATTAGCATTCTGGAAACCTCCCTTGAATGTTTTGTCTTACCCTCTAATTCAGCTGTCGAATACGATATTAGTTTCAGTCTGAATATGCGTGTTTACACATAACATATGTTGATGAACTAATTTAGAACCATTTAGAGAATATTTTATTCTTAGGGTAAAAATAATAGAAATACCTATCTCCAGTGTTTATCTACATACCTACACCCCGACCAACTCCCACTCACCCACAGTCATCTCGTCTGTACGATCTTTCCTAGAAGCGTAGATTTTATAAACGGGTGACCAATCTTATGTTCGGGGATCCATCATACAAGACGCACTTAAACTTTCAATTAGTTAAACTATAGTCTGTCTCATAGACCCTGTTCTCTAATACTACGGTTCAAAATATCTCCTATGGACAAAAGCAAGTCTAGATTTTCTAGGGAACAGAGGTTAAAGAAATTCAGAGGCTCCTTTCATATACAAATACACCCATCAGTAGAATTTATAAAAAAAAATTTACTTTCATCCTGTAAGACTGTTGATAGTCTAGTTAAACACGTACGTACTCTCTTTAACAATCTTCTCGCTGAGTCAATCTGAGGCCGCACAAAGAAGTCGCCTATATGTTATCAGAACTTAGTGACGTCTTTACCTTAATGAATGAATGAAAGGAGAATTGGAATTGGAGCGGAAGTGAAGGACGGGAAGAATCGTGGGCGGGGTGGGGTTAAGGGGAATGTTTGTGTGTGTGTGTGTGTGTGTGTGTGTGTGCGTGTGTGTGTTGTGAGTGTGTGTGTGTGTGTGTGTGTGTGTCTGTGTGCGCGCGCGCGTGTGTGTATGTGTATGCGTGTGTGTGTGTGTTCGTGTGTATGTATGTGAGTGTGTGCTGAGTATATGCACTGACGCTATACTCATCTACTAACTCCTAAATGTTCTCGACGTAAAGATGAACTCATGTCACTGTCAGAGTAGTTATTTAATACCGAGGAGAATCAACTGCTGAATTTCTATATTTAAGACTAGACCAAATTAGTAGATCTTGTTTTCTGTGATAAACTGCATACTACACTGTTTAACGTGTACGTCTGATATTGCAGTCGCTGGCAATAGACAGTGTCATTACTAACTGTGTCTGGGCGGACGTTAGTTTGCAAACTAGAGGCAGGACATCAAAGATACCTATACTAGGATGTGTGCTCACATGACGACCACACTGCCATCATAAGCATGTGCCTATAGTAAGGCACCATGTAGCTACTTGATTGTGATGACATTACTATGACATATTAAAGGCATACAATCACGGTGGATTGACCTAAATAATGACCAAACGAATTTCAGTCTGAGACTATTTACGTTTGATTTTTACACCCCAAAGTTGTTATTTACTGGTATACTAAGTCCCCAACACTTGATATTTATAATAAATTTCATATTTTATAA
>JAUTBQ010161234.1:0-12675 GCA_032361185.1 Lepetodrilus ovalis | reverse complement strand
AAGATTCTAGAAAGCGACTATAAACCCCATTAATAATTAAAAAAAAAAAAAAAAGGCTACACTACTTTATGAAGTGCTACAATAGCCGTTCAGCCAAAACATGTAGTGCTACTTTTTACTTTGGCTTTTAAGCCTGTAGTGTTCTGTATGAAATAGTAGGAAAATCCAAAGCATGAAGTGAATGGACTGCACACATGCACAAGCTGATATCATGCTATTTTCCTACTAAATCGTCCAGCCAGCCACTACTTTTAGAAAAGTAATGTAGAGAAAAGTAGCACAGCCTGAACACACCCCAGATATACATCTGACATTGTGTTAAGATGCACATCGGCTATTTAGGTCCGACATTGAAGTATACTGTTATTAGGAGTATTCTGAGAAATGGTGTTATGATGGTGAAGAACAAGTAATGTATATTGTGTCACTAGTCTCTCTCACAGACCCTGTTCTCTAATTGTCAGTCTAATTGTGTCACCACCACAACCACCACAAGTCCAACAACAGAAACAACCAGCACCAGCAAAGGAAATGTTTTCAACTGTAGCAGCATTACTACAACACTGACGATAGGTAGCTCATTATTTAATAATTCTTGGAATTGATCAAGGATACTTCCTTTATCTGAAAAGTTTCTCACTCGCATTTTGTAATGTCACATGATACATCACGTTCTTTTAGTCACAGAAGTAAAGTACGTTAATCAAACACCATAATATTCTGTTATGTTTGTAGTGTCCTTTCAAGTATGAGCATATATTATTACTTGAACATATACTTGAGTATATATTGTTACTTTAGCATATACTTGACGATATATTGTTACTTTAACTATCTCCAGTGCTTGAGCAGGAAACATCTGCAACACATCTAGGAAACATTAAGATGAGTTGTCAGTCAGCAGTATCTGGGTGAACAACATGTTGACAGGCTTTGTTACAAGCTAATAGAACAAGCAGGAATGATTGCAGTCCAATTATTGAATTTACACATCTCAACATGTCCTCTTCAGTGATGGTTATTAGTAGTTAGGAAAGATGTATGTCGAAATATTGCATCCCTTTTATTGAGTTTGTGTATCTTGACATATCCACTTCATGGCTGGTTATTAGTAGTTAGGAAAGATGTATGTCGAAATATTGTAGTCCTTTTATTGAGTTTGCGTATCTCAACATGTCCACTTCATGGCTGGTTATTAGTAGTTAGGAAAGATGTATGTCAGAATATTTCAGTTTGTTTATAGAGTTTGCGTATCTTGACATGTCCTCTTCACAGCTGGTTATTAGTAGTTAGGAAAGATGTATGTTGACACTTGTACTGCTCATGGCTTTTCAATCATTGGTTAATTAGATTGTTTTCATGCATGACTGATTGCATTAATGATTGTCGATGAATGGAATGGGACTAAAAAGTGATATTCTGTGTAACATTTGTGTCATGTATTTAATGGAGATTTCATGTTTGTTGTTGTAGGCAATAAAACTAGTATGCAAATGCAGTGTACTGACAAATACAATTTTATCCTTATTAATTATTTTCGCTTTACCAGCAATTCATATGCCTATCTAAATTTATAAATAATAATGTACTGCATGTATAACTAATCAATATAAAAACATGATCAAATATATTCCATGTATATTTTATCATTACTTTTATTATCATAGCTAACTAGATTCCAACCACTATGAAGGTTTATCTATACATTTTGCCAAGAGAAATACTACATACAAGTCATCTGGCAACCAAGCCATTATCAGCTGGCTTCATAGCTCTCCAATATGTTCCCAATCACAACACGAGTGACGACCGATTTGACAAAATCCAACCATATGAGTAATGTATTAAAAACATAATTCTTTAATTGATAAAGATTATATGATTACCCTTCTGTTTTCATCTGTAATGAATTGTTTTGCTCTTTCAACTGTTTCATAGAGTTATCCTTTCATCTAGCAAGACGTAGTACGCAGATAATGGGTCCACCAATCAATTTAAAATAAACCCGGCTGTTTTCATTGGTCGAGCAGGAACGATGACACCCGACCGAGTGTATTTGGCGAGATTGGATGAGCTTCTGTCACATTCGTCTTCCTCGATCAATTTTTATCATTTTATCTTTGCCCAGAGAGAATATTTTTCAACTTTATTTTCCAAGGCACGACTCGTCAATGTTTAATTAGCGACTGCTTTCAGAAACTGTTCGGTTCTTCTTGTGACGGAATGCATTTGTCTTAGGGAATTGTTAAAGAATGTTCATATCGTGCATTGCTGGATTTGAGCTCTATGGTGAACAACGAGCCCCCATTTCACAGAACAATCATAGAACTACGAGAGTCGTAACCCCTATACATTAACATAGAGTTTCGGCCCTCATAGCGACACAATCATTCTGTGAAATGGGGGCCAGAATGATTGTCCATTGAATATACACAGGTATTAACGTTTTGAAAAATTGGGAAAACTTAATCGAACAGTTTAGTATTTTATAGATTGTGTAAATATGTTTAAGTTCAAATCATGCTTTCGATATAACATTTAATATTGGCTGTACTGTTTGATGCAAAGCTTTCGTGGAAATATGAGCTCTTATCCGTTTTTCATGTGAAATGGCATATTCTGACACCATAAATTGTCAGAGATGGTAAATTAATTAAGAAAGGCGATGTTTCATCCTCAATCAAGTCTTACTTTATTCCCAATCAGTATTAAATGTCTGTAGGGAAATACTATAGCCGTGAAATATCATTTATGTCTGGAAGTGTAGTCATGTTATCTGGCGAAGTATTTATGCTCAATTTATGTAAATGAATCTTAATGAAACGCAATAACGCATTTCTCTCCCAAAATAATGTGACAGTATAGGAGATATTAAGCACCATGTTCACATAGGAATACTTTAATATTGGAATAATGACGCCAATTATTGTTTTGAGTTCTGTTTGAAGAATTCTAAATGTCTGTTATTCATAGTTTTACTCTGTTTCTCGGATGTCTTTGATATCGAGTGATATTTACGGTCTACTGGAAATATCTTGCCTAACTTTTTCCTTAATGATATGAGAGAATATTAACAGCATGAACATCACTGAAGTGTTAATTGTACAAGAGGATACTAATGGCCGTCATTGTGGGGCGCTACAGCCCTGTTGTAGTGGATTGATCATCTCGAGTATTTGTGAGGTAAATTTACTATTTTTTTGTCCTCATTTCATTTATAACCATATTGAGAGGATTTTATGTGATAGATTATTGAAAAATCTAGAATGAAAATGACTAGTAATCTGCCAGAATGAAGTCTTTGGAGCTTGGGAATATTATCTCATAAAATAATACGTAGAATATTGAGGTAAATGCTGTTAATCTACTATGCGAAATATTGTATCATTACTTGCATGTCGTGTTTGGTTTGAATGATGAATGTAAGCCAAGGGGTTTAGAGTGTAATACAGGCTTCCTAATTAAAACCAATCAGTGCTATTTTAACCCTCTCACTGACACTGCTCCTTAGGGCATCTCCGGCTGCTTGCAGTAGGGAGAGGGTTAACCTTACCTCCCACATCTACTGTTTGTGTGACACTCGTATGTAGTGAAGAGCGACTTTAATCACATTTTAAAGCTATATACACTCCAAATGTTAACCGTTCAATATCCGGAAACGGTTCGGCTTTGATGAATGTTTATTAATCTGTGAAGTCGGCGTGAAGACGGTCGTGTTATAAATCTCAGACGTTTAAATGTACGTTTGATGTTTGATTATAAGCGGGAGGATCTAATGACCTGTATGTTTTTAACGATTCACGAAAGCTAAGTGGCGAGATCGGTGCCTGGAGCTTCGGCGTTTCCTGTTGACGGTGTAGCAGCAGTTGTAACATTGCATGGGTCACCAACAAGCCACAGGAACGCCGTGCTAAATGGCCTACACGGTAACCCATTATACACCAGGCAGACTTCGTTGGCTGCAGTCATGGCCTGGCCAGGAAATAGATTACTGTGGGTTGTGGTAATTCATATTGAACCACTTTGGAAGCTGTGTCTTTTAAGATACCATACCAATGGATACTGCATGCTCATTTGGTGTTTATGTGTCGGTGAAAGGACCCATGGATAATTGGAAAGGGTTAAAAAAAAAGAGTCTCCTTCCGAGGCAGCCAAAAAACAAGTTAGAGTATTGGTTTACTTTCCCATAAAGATATGGTATAGACATATGGTGGTCTCAGAACACGTGGCTGATATGGTTATGAATTCCAGATGCTGCACTTTAAATAGAATTAAATTGATTCTTGAAATGGATTCATGTTTGAACCGTATCTACGTAATTGCCCTATTAAATATCATTCCTTATAACTAAAAGCAGCATGATTGTACTTGAGGAATGGTGGACACAAAACCACCTCAATGATGGCAAACGCTAGGTGTTTTTCTGTAAGTTTTCTTAGGAGAGATGCTTTTTTTCTCTTATTCTGTTACATGGAAATCCATAGGGATGACAGAGTCTTAAGTCTATAAGTATGTCAAAGTCCTTTTTGTCCTTTTCACATTATCCATAGATGTATGCTACTCTAGATCTATATAAAAATTATGATATTGCTATACTACTACTGCTACTACTATTAATAATAACACATAAAACAGCAACCTTCTTATCTTGTATGAATGTTGTGCATACTTGTGTCTGGTATCTGTTCGTTGAAAAGTGCATATACACCACAATGTTTTTCCAATATTCCGTTCCATTGTATCAACATTGCTCTTTTTATCCATCAACATTGTTTTTATTGAACATCAGCATTATGTACTAAAGTTCTATTCAACAAGTTACGTTTATTGCTCAACTGATGTGCAGCAATATATAACTGCCGCTCTCAATGTTACTTTTGACACGTACATGTAAAAAGTCTTGTATATTTCTACAAGACATGGCAAACCCTAATTAAATTTGAGTGGTATAGATGTTTTTTTGTGTTTGCTACTCACTTAAAACAATCTACTGTAAAGTTGACTGAACAAGAAGGGCGAAATGCCAGCACTTCAGAGTTGAACAGCTTCATTATTCATGGTTCTTGTTATAAACGATTCTGCTGATATATGCCATGTCAGTAAAGGGCAGAACCCTCCCACTCTAGACGCTCAAAGACTTGGAGAATCGACGCCTTGGGACCCAGAGTTGACGCAGGCTATTTTCTCGCAGACAGGACGTTAAGGGTAAGCGCCGGAGGATGGCCGACGTGTTGAGGCAACCTGGAATAGCAACAGTCCCCCAGGAGACTGTCAGTCGGCGCTGTCACAGCGGCAGAGGTTGGCGCTGGATGTCGCGAACCCCGACCTCCAGGTGTCACAATCGCCAGGGAAGATTATGCATGTGAACAATGCCTCGGCGGGATCATGGTGGACCGTGACGGCGCCAAGACATATAACCGCGCCATAGAACTCTGGGATAGAACCGCGCCATAGAACACAGCGATAGAACCACGTGGAGGCATGCACATATTCCAATCTGTATGCAGATCGCTGGACAGGGTGCTATTCAGGGGGAATTATTGCAGTCTGCGGCCATTATGTGTTTGACCGTTGTTGTAGGGGGCATTGTTTATGAAGGTTGATGCCGAGGTTAGGTTGGTCATTTGCCGACTTGCCGCGCTGTAAGGTACTGGACAGTTGTAGTGTGATTGGAGATCTCTCAGGTGTTCAGCAGCATGGATGACAAACAAACATTGACGCAACTCCCTGCTGGTGAATGGTGGACCATCGCCATTCAACAACATCGATAAATTATTGGTAAACTTTTTATGAACGCATTGAGCTGTTTCAATGCTGTATGTCGGTATACATGTCTCTTGTTGAGAGACATTGTTGAGTATGAGCATATGCTTTGGGCAGTCGCAGTGCTTGCTGCATTTCTGTTGTTTGACCATTGTTGTGAAAACCATTGCACTTGGATATTTCCTATTATACCGGACAGGACATTGGAAATAGGCGCAGGTTGATGCATGTACATCTCAGTCACCTTTATCTGACTGTGTAGAGGCCTATCAACTATGCATGTGACTTTGATAGCCTGTCAACACAGATCAGATTGGGGAATGCCAGCAGATATAATGTGATGCTGAATTATTGATGTATTTTTGTATTGCTGTATTTCTGGGTTTTGAGTTTTATTCAGAAATGCCTGCTTGGTAGCACCAATGAAGCATGTATCATTCTGATGAATCAAACAGAATATTTACATGCATGCATGAAACTGTGAAGCTACTTTAGGAGAATTAATTGCTGGAGATTGTGCAGTGGTTAGAACATGACACAAGAAATCTGAAGATTCAGTATTTGAATCCAATCTGGGTGCCTCAGTATTATTGCTACAATACAATACTGTTGATAATGTAAAATAGAAAAAGATAATTACTAACTGACATGGAGTGACATTTAAAAGCTGGCTGTTCTAATTGGGTGAACTTAAATATCCTTCATCCCAAGAAACTGTGGCAATATAATCATCTTGTGTGTTGGTGATCCGCCTTTAGTTTGACAGTCTTCTGTGCATGTCCTAGTTGGTGATCCACATTTAGTCTGCCAGTCTTCTGTGCATGTCCTAGTTGGTGATCCTCCTTTAGTTTGACAGTCTTCTGTGCATGTCCTAGTTGGTGATCCGCCTTTAGTTTGACAGTTTTCTGTGCATGTCCTAGTTGGTGATCCACATTTAGTCTGACAATCTTCTGTGCATGTCCTAGTTGGTGATCCACATTTAATCTGCCAGTCTTCTGTGCATGTCCTAGTTGGTGATCCGCCTTTAATCTGACAGTCTTCTGTGCATGTCCTAGTTGGTGATCTGCCTTTAGTCTGACAGTCTTCTGTGCATGTCCTAGTTGGTGATCCACATTTAATCTGCCAGTCTTCTGTGCATGTCCTAGGAGGGTACATGATCTGTGCTGAGAGGATTCTGACGGTAATGCACATTGTCATGAAATAAGGTTGAAATGCTTCAGCAATGTGTGTCTTCTCTATCAGATGACCTCTCTATAATCAAGTATTTGACCTCTGACACTGCAGTTAGGTCAGGTCACCAAACCAGGAAGCGATGTGAATACAGCAACACAAAAAACATCCCTGATCCCCTGTGGTTGTCGGTGGCCCCTGCCCATTAGGGGATTTTGACCCCCATTAGGAGCACCCAGGGCCACAGTCATCTGCTTCAGGAAGCGCTGGTAGTGTTGGCTGGACATGGTCTCATGTCACTAGACCCCCCTTTGAACAGCAGCAATTTGCTCGTGCTTTGTTGCGGTGTCCTATGTGTGCTGCCATAAGGGGAACTATCGATTTAGTTCAAATGACAACCTGACACACCGTGCACTTATGATGAGGTGGGGAACTAAAAATAGAACCTGTCCCATTTGTGCATCTACTGTTAGTTCCCACCTCCTGTCTGTCTAGCTCGTGCAATTATGAATAGTCTTTGCTTATGAATTACTGATCTGATGTAAAGGCCTATTCTGCAAAACCGTTGTCTGGGTATTTCATTTACTACCACTTCCAATGGTGTTTCACCACTTGGCTGTGGTGGTGACTATGACATTGATGTGTCATAAAAGTACTGCATGTCCAAGTATTCCAGTGCCAGCACACTCTCACTGCAATGGTTGGACACCATTGTGACATTGTCAAGTCGCATTTCAATGAATTCATGGACGGACAGTCATTGCTTTCTCTGCCAGAGCCAGACGAACAAATTGATTTATTTTTTTCCATCCAGATTTCTGTGTATTTAAATCCATGCGGAATACAGTGGGAGAAATAACTATAACACTGAAAGCCTTCCCTAGGGGCTTCCTTCCTTCTAAATTACTGTGATTTGTTATGGTATTTGATGAGTAATTATTCGCTAATGTTGTGTTCCATGAAAGCTTGTTCAACAGTCTCTAATTACAGAACATTAGCAAGCATGTAATGAATCAAGAGATGCATAGGCATGACAAGCTTATTTTCTGCACATCATCAGCAAGGATCATATTTGTTCTGCACGGCTACATTCTTTCCCCACCACCGCTGACCCCTGCCTCATCAGCTCTTGACCCCTACCTCATCAGCTCCTGACCCTTGTCCAAGTTAACCAGGGTACAGTGGTCATCAATAGGGTAACCCCAGCCCCTTAGCATGTCCCTAAAGTCAGCCACTCCCACTGGACCCAACAGATGTGCAACTGTAAGCCAACGACCCCTAGGGACAGTTTTGTCCCTTTATGGTCGTCCATGCGACAGGAGGACCCCAACTGGCCCCCTGCTCCATCATTGTCAAGCCATTATGTTATTGAAAAGATCTGTATGGACCCTTAATAGGGGGACAGGGATGATGATCACGACCAAATTGTCCGCTTGATGGTAATATATGCAGTAAGGAAGTAAGGCTTTGTGGATTACTTGAAAGGGAAATTCTGCATTAGTGAAATGTTAATAGGATTTTGAATTAATGCCTACTGTCAATTTAATTACCAATGGCTCTCTAGTGTATGACTTATTTATATGCTCGGCATTAATATATATTTAACTGTTATCCTTGTGGAATAACATTTCATTGCATTTATCAGTAAATAATCATTTTGCATATCCAAAATGAAATTTGAAACCTTCGTTTGCTTGATGCAGTGATGTGGGATTGTTGAATATTTGGCCTGAGTTGAACCTCCCCATGCAGAGGTATCCATTGGGTCCTGGATTGCGATGATATTCCATGAAGTCTATGAGACTACGGTCGTGCTGTTCACTTGCAGGAACACTGATTTGGAACTGTCATAGCTAAGCTGGCCTTCAGTTCCACGGAATGACGGTAGTGCTACGACAGGCGTAATGTCACAGTAATGAATAGGAGTTGCGACTCTCGTGATGCTACGATTGTTCTGTCTGTGGAACAGGATCCTGGTCCTTGATCATAGAGCAGCGGTCTGATTGGCCGGAATATCTGTCCACTGTAGAAATCTTAAGCACCATTGTAGAGGTCTGTGTCACTTCTGAGCCTTCTGAGTCGCGAGCTCACTTCTGGAGAAGCGATCAGTTGGCACATGCATGCAATGTGTCTCCTTAATAACTGTGCATGACCTGACTCTCGGGCTTAGCCGTGTTAATAACGTGTGTCTGAGGACACGTCATCTGTCATATTAACGGACATTTTTCATGCTTTTCAGATTGAAATTGGCATTTATAAACCAATATCCGGTCCAGGTTTAGTTGGGAGTCTGGATCTAGTCTGGGTTTAATTTAAGTCAACTCTTGTGAAGTCACCAGGGTGGGTGGGTTATTTGCAGGTTTAATGAGAAAGTTTCACTTTTTTTCGGTCATTGTTTTGCCATCAAAAAAGGTTTCGTGGGTCATGGAAGGGTCAGTGTTGATGTGGAGGTGACCGTGTGTCATGAAGGAGATGAGGACAAGTCATCTGAAGCTGATCCCGATGTCCTAGAGAATCACCAAGAGCAGCCTAATGTCCTAGAGGATTATCAAGAGCTGTTTGCTTGCCTCCAACTCGAATAAGCCATTTATTTTTTACCCTCAAGATGTTGCTCAAGGATTTCCTTCAAATCCCGAACAGAAATTCCATTTAAATATGTTGGTCTATAAACCAGAATGATATTTCATTTTATGACTTTGTGATAATTGATTTTCTCCAAATAGTGATCTTAAACATGGTCAATTCTAGAAGAATGGAGATTGCTTTTGAACAGGTTTTTGCAAATTTTTCAGAAGATTAATTGAAAGTTTGTTGTTTTCTGACCTTTTCAAAATGCATCCTGGCTTTTAGGTTTGAGATGAAGTGTTACGGTGTAACCCCGTCGCTTAGAAGATTACTGCCATATTGGAACAATTCCTACACGCGGTTTTTTTCGTGGAACAATTTATTATTATTAATAGTGATAGTGATCCTGAAAGATGCACGTGATGCCAATATAGGCGTTCTTTTCAGCTGAGAGAAGATTGCTTGTTTGGTTTATGATTAAATTGCTGTTTCTTAGAACTTGAAAATCTGTTCCATATCATGGTGAATTTTCTGCATGACATAATCAGCAATCCCGTGCAACTTTGACTGAAACTGTCAGCTGCCATGAAATTGTCTGCCATAACTTCATGACAGATTCGCAAGTTGGCTGCACAATGGCATAGTCTATGTACTGCCACAAAATATATGAAATTACATCAAGATTAAAGTTATTTCATGAATGCAAGAGGCATATGCCAGGAACAGAAATAGTGAGTATTTATGTATGAGATACGATATATGTACGTTCTAGAGATTGGCTGGTAAACTCGCCTATTGTCTGCCATTCATCAGTATGCCATCCACCAATGCAATAAATTTGAAAACTGTATTCATGGCTAACAAAAAGGTATAACTATACGGTTGTTGTAAGGGTAGCATTTCAACAAAGTCTAATATATTGTGTAGATGTTTAAAAAGATACACAAATCTCTTTTTCCCTTGTTGAACAAGATACTGATTATTGGTGTAACAAGTTTTAAGTGTATATTTTTTAATTGATTTATGTGTCTTTTTAGAGTACATTATTCATTGCAATCTTACCAAGTTTCTTTGTACCGTACAGAGTTTAATTCCTAGGAAGATGGATACATAACTCTAATACTTATTTATTGATTTTATTATTTGTAATTATTAGTTTTATATTTATCTAGTTTCTGGTATTGTGGGTGTCATACCCAGGACAAACGCTGTAAGATTTCATCCATACATTGGTTAGCAGTTTCCAAACAGAAGCAATCAATTCCAAGTTATTATTCTTCCACAAGTATTGATAACAATATATCTTGCCATATAAAAGAAGTGTGTGTGTGTGTTGTCAATGTTAAAAAGAAATTGATGTGAATGCCATCTTGTCCAGCTCAATTCAACAGCACAATCAGACATTATGGTATTGGTTTATTCCAGTTACTGGTGTATATACAAGTCCAAGCTGCCACACGCTATAAATGCAAATTTCTTTGTGTAATGTGATATAGGATATATGATTTCTATGGACATTAAATTGCTTGGAAACTAAAACCAACTATTCTGTACAATGATGACTGTAGTAATTTATTTTCCATAAATATCATTAAATATACATATATGATATGTTCTGAAGATGTCCATCATCTTAGGTTTAACACACACAACCAGTAAATGAAATAGATATTAAATAGAAGTTTTCAGTGTGACAACAAATGTGTTAATAGCATCTAGCCAAAATATTGCTATGGAAACATATGATGTACGTGTGTAATGCATACTGTTTTCCTGAGGACATGTGTTGTTTATGAAGAAGTATATTCCGGCAACACATTCACAGTGATGCTCCACAGTTAGCAAGTTGATGTATGAGGAGTCTCAACACATTGCAATGTGACAACAATCCCCAAAACTTGTGTACATACACACACATTGCTAAATATTTGTATTTTTTTCTGTATTTCAGATGCTATAAGCAGTACTGGAGTTGAACGAGAGAAGGAATATTTATGTAAGTACTGAGTTTTGTTATTCTTCTTGCGCTCGGCAGCTTTTCCTGTCATTAGCTTTTCTCCCAAAGTATGGCGGCAAAATGCCCCAGCCAAATTCAACACCGTCGCAACTCTTTACGCCAATTTATCATAACAAGTCGAGCAATCATTCCGAAATCTGTGCGATGATGTTCTCCCATTATCGTATATTAGCAACAAGGACCAATACGCTGCCAGATGGGTAAATAGTAACCTCAAGCTTAGCTATGTTTCCTGTAATGTTGTAGATCTGATCAAGTGACAGAAATACCTTTAGGAAAATTCTTGTTTTATTTACAGGGGTGGAAGAGATGACTTTCACAAATTATTGCATTGTTTTGTGGAAATATTGAGCTTTTAAAACAAATACTTCTATTCTCTGTATTGTTTTTGTGATGTTTGAAAGTGGAAATTACCTTACATGTGCTGAACTGTACAAGTGCGTAGCTGCCTATTAGGAGATATACAGACGCTTGCACATTAATTTCCTAGTTAACATTATTTTTTAAACAAAACATACCGTAAGCATATAGTGCAGTTACAGTACTGGCGCTTCCACATTAAAATACTCCTAGCTATGTGCCTGCTGTATACCAAGGACCAGATTTCAGTCGGATATGAGTTCTACTGTGCACAGTGTTCAGTCTAGTGCCAATGTTGCTGACATGTTTTTTTGGCAAGATAAGCATGGAATTGGGAATGTTTGTATTCATACCTCCGTGGGAGACTGCTATCCCATGGACATGCTTCCTAGTGTCTTCAATTTCACACAGCCTGCCCGTCATTAATATCACATTGCGGTGTCGGTGCCAGACTGCAAGATGTTCTTTGTTGCTCTAACAATGGCTTCTAACTAGGCGACTGTTATACTTCAAATAGTGCTACATGCTACTGAGTGTGTTACTGCACCAATGGCAATGTGCTGTTAGAGATGACACTGTGTGCTTGGGTTACTATGAGTGACACTGTATGACTAGGTTACTACCAGTGGCACTCTATTACTGGGTTATTACCAATGTTACTCTATGAAAGGGTTATACTTTTTCTTTTTTTTATAGTCGCTTTCTGGAATCTTTCACTAACATCATGACTTGTTAGTTTAGGGCAGGAGGAAACCTATAACATCTGTAGTGCTGAATGTTGCAGTAAACCTGAGAGCACC
>JAUTBQ010161223.1:0-12675 GCA_032361185.1 Lepetodrilus ovalis | reverse complement strand
TTTCTGCCGCACAATTTGACTCGAAAATGCCGCACAATTTACCAAAACTTGCCGCACAATGCCAGATGCCCTGTATAGGGTTCCTCAATGATAAATGTGCAGGTCAACCATATATGCAAGAATTAAGTGATAATATATATGTCATTGTTATTTATGTTGATACCAATAGAAAAATGCTCTTGACAAGTGTGGTTCACTTGGTGAAGTATCAACTATATATATTTATATGCACAGACTTTACATACGTGCTGAGACATCTGTAGTATCCATAGATGGCATTCTCACACAGACATTCTGTGTCACAAGACAGTGTCCAGGACTGGCCCTGTGAGTACGTTCTTCCATTATATACACATCGATCTGGAAACAGAGATCATACTCATCATTAAGAACAATTTACAATCCACTCAACAATTATATAGTATGTAGACCAATATTCATGCTACAGATAAAAATGAACAATGCGATCCAATCAATAACAGAATAAATTATATGTATGCCAAAAGACAAAATAAATAAATAGATCTAATTAAAAAAAAATATCTAAATAAGGGAAGTTAAAACTATTTTATCATTATTATTGTGCAAATACAATATTGTTGGCCATATACTTGTTAATTATTAAGCATGTCTTCATATAAAACCCTACGAATATTGTACTACACATTCTGCTAAGTTGTACTTCATATGATGTAGTTAACAACCTGAGTGTAGCAAAGTTCTGTCCTGGTACTAAATGCGTTGGCTTACACATATCGAAAGTAGATGTTACACGTGTATCGAAAGTGGAAGTATGCACTCACCGTGAGCTCCAGCGTGCACATGAACATTATCTGTAACAGAGAAATCACACACTCTTTTATTAAAAAATAAATATATTAAACATATTCACGTTCATTTTAGTTTTCATTCCGGTGGACGATGTTTTTTTCTAAAATTAAAAAAGACTGAGATCTACGCCGCTAATGAAGTAGAGCACGAGATTTGTGCATTCACTGGCTTACCACAAAGGTTGCAGTACTTTCTGCAGTTAATCTTGCTCCAACTTTCGTAGTCTTTGCAGACTGCTGTCCCGTAAGCAACACAGTTGTCTTGCACGTCTTTGCATGGCGGGGCTTCCGTCGCAGTCAAGCCTGGTGCAAGGGAGATAATTTAATAGTAAATGATTTATTAGAGGACTTTACGTCGCTTCACACAGAAGTCTGTTGTTATGTTGAAGACGGTACAACACACGAGCCATAATATGGCTGGTACAGAAAAACGGAATGTCATAACTGTATATGTACATAATATGTCCTGTAACTTGAGAAAAGAGAGAAAAAATCAAACCCAAGCACTGAGTCAATGTGAGAAATTTCAGCTGAGCAAAATCCCAAACTCAAGTTTGTTTCGAGAAATCAAGGTGCTATGGACAATCTTCTTGTAAGCCGACCACATTGTGTATACGAGGTTACAATTTTAGTCGGTGTTTTCAAAGCATTGTGCACATTGTATAAAAGGTACAGTCACAAATGCTACACTAACAACAATTTAGGTAATTTACTAACTCGGCATATATATACAAGTCGTTCACTTCGGGCTGTATACGTAGCCGTTCTCGATCTATCTAATCATTAGGGTGCTACCGCTATTGCTTTGGTGGAGCATCAATTCGGACCAGCTCACCGTGATGGACAACCAAAGCTTGCTTACCGATTCCGCTGCCACTGATGGATCCGTACCCAGAGAAGCTGCCCTGTTGCTGGTTGAACTCACAGACTGGCGTCTTGCAGCAGGCTCCTGGGTTCTGCTGCAGCTGACATGAACTGGGCAGGCCGGAGTATTTGCTGCAGCTGTAGACACAAGTGTCCATCCAATCAATATCGAGCAATGTCGAGCAATGTCAAGCAATGGTAATTGTCAAGCAATGCCGAACACTGTTGAAAGCAATGCCGAAGGTTTCGAGCACTTTCGAGAAATGTCCACCAATGTATAGCAATGTCAAACAATGTCAAACAATGTCCAACAATGCCGAGTACTGTTGAAAACAATGCCTAACAGAAAATGCTGAAAGTTTCGAGCACTTTCGAGAAATGTCCAACAATGTCAAGCAATGCCAAGCAATGTCCAACAATGTCAAGCAATGGCAAGCAATGTCAAGCAATGCCGAATACTGTTGAAAACAATGCCGAACAATCATTGCTGAAAGTTTGAGCACTTTCGAGAAATGTCCAACAACGTCAAGCAATGCCAAGCAATGTTGAACACTGTGGAACAGTGTCGAACATTGCCAAACAATGTCGAACGATATTAGGCGAATTATGTCAAACAATGTAAACACTATGTGGAATAACACTATAACAATGTTGAACATAATGGAGATCTTATAGTAATAGAATCCAAGCCTACCTCCGCGAATTCGGATAGACCATTTAAAGGCTCTATTAAACTTGTATAATAATGTTGTTAATTTACTGCAATTACCATTTTCTATTTGTATTATCTGTATCAAGCCTGACAAAATAAAGGAAATCAAAAACGCAATTTGGATTAACACATCATTGTTGCCTTGTTAAAACACAAGGCAACAATGATGTGTTAATCCAAATAGCATCTGTATAGTAGCTTGATGTTTAAATATTACCACGCAATATATTATTAATTAACAGATATTAGTTTTTGTCCAACATAAATTGAATAACTTAAAAATTAATTAGGGCATCCTCCGTTTTCTTCAGCAGGGAGAGCATTAAACACATTCAGTGAAAACTGAAACGCGTTGGAGCGTTTGATACGCTGTTGGTAGAGATTCATCTCGAGCATGTTCTCGATCATGGCAACAAACCATATAACTTTCTATGCAATGTTTAACACTCACAGATCCTGGCACGTGTATGTTCCCGTGTCTCCGTTAGTGCACACGCACGTGTAGTCGCATCCATCTTCCCACTGCTGTCCCTCGTAGTAGGATTTAGACTTGTACACACAGACATCTGGATGTGACACGAAGGAGAAGCCATTGCAATAGTGTACCACTACTTCAGAGAGTTCATTATAATATATAAATATATACATGTATATTCGTGGTAGATCCTCTGAACCCCAGCCAGTATGATTACACTTGACGGAGTGTAGTCATAATAGCTGTCTGTTTCGAGGATGATTCGTGATGATGATCTTGCAAAAGACGGCAGTAAGGACGCAAACCAATTCACTTTACATTAGTAGCCTACATCTAATTACAAATATTTTATGTTAAACGATTTACATTCTCATTGACATTGCAATTTTGTGTCTGTCGTAATAGCTTATATTCCTCGGAAAAGCCTCGTTTCTGGTAGAAATGTCCACGGCAACAAAATCTGTAATGTCAAAGATTTGTGGTTTTCTCAAGGACACACGACGTCCTGGACAGTTCATGTGCACGACACCCAATATTTAGACGTCGCCGCATCGATATGTTGGGTGTCTTGCCACGGGAAACTTACAGGAGACCAGATGCGTAGGGAAAGTGGGAGTAAACCTTTACAGATCCTTCCCCCGTACGAAGGGAAAGTGGAAGTAAACCTTTAGAGATTCTTCCAGATGCGCAGTGAAAGTGAGAGTAAATATTTACAGATCCTTCCAGATGAACAGCGAAAGTGGGAGTAAACCTTTATTTATCCTTCCCCGTGCGAAGGGAAAGTGGGTAAACCTTTATTGATCCTTCCCCATGCGAAGGGAAAGTGGAAGTAAACCTTTACAGATCCTTCCACATGCGAAGGGAAAGTAGGAGTAAAGCTTTACAGATCCTTCCACATGCGAAGGGAAAGTGGGAGTAAACCTTTACAGATCCTTCCGCATGCGAAGTGAAAGTGGGAGTAAACCTTTACAGATCCTTCCACATGCGAAGGGAAAGTAGGAGTAAACCTTTACAGATCCGACACCCCCAGAAAAATATGTAAAGCCATAGATCTTCGACATTTCATTTTTGGCGTAAATGTCATATGGGGATTTATGAATAGAACTTTAATTTGAGAATGGAAGTTGGAACTGTATCCAAAAGGAAATTGAGTAGTCTCGGGGAAAGTGTGATGTTCCACGGAACGATCGTAACACTACGAGAGTCGTACCTCTTATATACGCTAACACTGAGCCACGACTCCGAGTCCTGTGGGTATACGGACGCCATGTATACTTACTTATCCCATTGATGGTGCCTGTCCCGGACCCACTGAAGGTGTTGGTGGTGGGGTTGAAGTTGCAGACAGGCTGGAGGCAACACTGGCCAGACTTCTTCACCAATGTACATCCGGCGGGTAGGTTGTAATACACGGGACATCTGCATGAAACACATAGCTATAGAAATACTTGTCGAATATTTATCCTCTCAACACCACCTGCTTTCTGTGCAGTCCTGAAATGTTTTATTTTATTTTATTTTTACTTATGTTGAAACATCCGGATAAAACATATATACGTGTGCAAGAATCTTTGGTGCACCTACGAGAGTGATATGGTCTACGAGAGTGATATGGTCTAGTAGTGGATACCAGAGCTTCGAGAAACGATACCCATTTCAATTAGCAAGAACTAATAATGCTATAACCCGACGCAAATTCATTTTAATTAAAGAAATCAATTATGTATTTCCTTTTCCGCGTGAGTAGTTGCCATATATAATCTCAAGGAGTGTGTATAAGGAATGAACATGCAAACATTAATGTAAGATTTTAATGGACATAAACAAGATCCAGCATGGAAATGTTTAGTGAATAAAATTAAACTCAACTGACTTGTTATAGCACTGGTATTTTCCTGTTTTTCCATCAGTACACGTGCACTCGTAGTAACATCCGTCAGTCCATTTTTCGCCGTGGGAATACGCCCGCCCCTTGTAGTAACACTTCTGGTCTAAATTCGAGGGTAAAAATTAAGAAGAACAATATAATAAGAGAAGAATGAATAAAAGCATAATTGAAAATGAATTAGTTTGGGATTTATAGCCTCGATTGCTGTGCGGACTGAAACATAATTCTTATTCAGCATTGACTGTATCCATTTTACGATTTGTTCTCAACATAGGCTATGTATGATTGCAATGCATCTACAAATATCAATAATTCATTAACTAAATTCTATGACATAATTAACTCACAAAATCCAACGGTTGCAGCTCCTGTTCCAGAACCTGTAGTAATGAAACCTCTTTGAAATACAAACATAATTAATAAACTGTCTATCAATGAAAACATAAACCTGTGTTCTTTTCATGTACTCTTCCAACATAGGAGTAGAGGAAACGAACACAGACTTAATTTTAATATTACTCAGAATGCTATAATACGTAAACTGTTTTCTAATTACTCGATTTACTGTATAACTATTATAACTGTCTAATCTACGTTTCAAAATCAACTTCCAATCAAGACAAACACACTTGGCAGTTTTGATTCAGATTGTCATTGACGTTTAATAGAAATGCTAGTGGTACTTTCGGTTCTAGAAAGTTAATTGTGTTGATGTTAATGATAACAAATAGATGGTTTCTTTTGGTACTTCCGCTTTCAGAAGGTTCATTGTGTTGACGTTGATGACCAAAAGAAATTAGATGGTTTCTAATGGTACTTTCGCGTTCTAGAAGGTTCACCGTGTTGATATAGAAAATGAATGGTTTCTAGTAAGACTTCCGTTGACGTTGCTATATAATACATACCACAAAGACCACAATACAAGCGGCAGTTCTTCTCTGCCCATGGCTTGAAGCCTGTACACGCGGATCGTCCGTAGCTGGGGCAGTTGGTCAGCGTATCTACGCACGGCGTCGTAGTGGGGGTGTAGCTGGCTGAAGATGCAATGTTTGAGCATCAGGTTCTGGTTCCATAGAACGATTACAGTTCTACGAGTCGTAACGTCTTGTATATAGTGTAGCGCTGTGACAGTTCTAACTCCCTGTATGCATTTATAGTGTAGTACTACGAAAGTCGTAACTACCTGTATTAAAGATGTATGGTGTAGCGCTTTGACAGTTCTAGCTACGTGGATGCATGCATGGTGTAGTAATACAATCATCAAGTGTAGCACTCAAAGGTCGAAATTTGGCGAAAGCATTCAATGTAACTTTGGCTAAAACGTCGAAATTTGACCAAACGTAAAATTGGTTACAGTCCAAATTTTGTGAAAACGTCCAATATGTAAATGTTTAAAAGTTTACAGATTGAAGTTTGCAGAAATACCCAAATTTGCCGAAAACTGTCCAATGTAAAGTTTGCAAAAAAGACCAATGCCTCAGCGATAACCATTAGCCAGGTGGGTCTTACGTGCCCACCATATCATACGGTGGGTGGAATAATGACTTGACGGCGTCCATAGCTTACAGTGACAGAAGCCGCAGTATTTCTTGCAGTTGTCGTCTGACCAGTCGTGGTATTGGGTGCAGACGCCAAGTCCATATCTTGGGCAGTTGGTCAGGGCGTCGGTACACGTGTCTGGAGGCAGGGTATAGCTACCAGCGATGTACGGCGGAGCTGCAAAATATAGGGTGAAACTCCAATATAATTACGTCATTAAAGCTATACAATTGTCACTGATTTCAATGTGCTTTATTAAATGTTGGGTTGATCTATATTATTTGAAATTAATCTAATATGTTTGGTCTCAAAGGTGAACAATAAACAATAGAACCTATAATTCTCTTATTTATAATTCTCATGCGTTTTTTAAATGGACTATTATTATTATTATTATTATTATAATTCACTAGAAAAAAAGATACATGAAAAGCTATGCATATAACAAAATTTATTACTTTTGGAAAGATTCATAAGCATCAAAAGTGGTGAACAAATGTTACAATGAGCATAACATATTAAATTAGTAAAATTAAAAAGTTAATACGGTGAACACTTAAAAAGTATTCTAGTGAAAAGGTGATCACATAACGTAAATGGATCGCGATATCACTGCGCATGCCCACGTTACTGTACGTATTGCTCATGTCCACGTACCCGTGCAAGCAGCGGTCATGATCTTGTTGACTAATGTGCTCAGCTCGTCGTAGTTGGATACTGTGAAGACGTTCTGACTGTCTGGATCGCTAGCTACGGCATTGAGCTCCAGTCTGTCTGCGCCAGATCCAACTCCGACTGATATGATAGCGATACCAGTCTGATGGGCGCGAGTGGCTTCTTGTGTGGTTTGAACTGTACTAGACGAACGGCCATCAGTGATGACGATTCCTGTAACACAAATTATATCCTTAGGTTATATACGTTTATTGATTCAGTTACGTAATAGAACAAAACACGGCTGGATATTCGAAAACTATGTCGCTGAATAGTTTGTAGTTTCAAAGAAAGTTTCATACAAATTTTTGTTAAGATGCGAAATAGATCAATTACTTATTCGAACTACCACTGTACAAAAAAATAAGTAAGAGATTTTGATATTTGTTAAGATATTAGATTTGATGTTCAATGCAATAACCAGGGTAATATTTATCATACAGATAAATAGCTTATTCAAACAGCCAAATTAACAAAATGTGCGCAGGATATTTTACAACAATGCGAACTTCATCTAACCTACCTTCGCTTCCATGATGTCTAATTTAATGGGTTTTAAAGAATTCACGACAATAGTTATGGTTGATATTCAACGTTAGGGGAGAAGCAATTTCATGCAGTAATTACCTATATGAGGAATACCATCCCTTCCACTCTTGTCGAACATGGTCTCCCTCATAAACTTGATGGCATCAGCGGTGTTGGTCCCGCCTCCCAGGTAGTTGATGTTGCCAATGGCGGTGAGAAGGCCGGCTCTGTTGGTGTACTTGGTCAGAGGGATGTCCAGGGAGGGATAGCTACTGAACTGGGCAACGCCCACGTGAGTGGCGTTGTCAGCGATGTGCACGGTCTTCACGAAGTCCTTGAGGAAACCCTCCAGCTTCTGGAAGTTGGCCTGACCCACACTGGAGGACGAATCCAGCATGAAGACCACGTCAGCCTTCTGGAGACAACCTGGATACAACGTGGACAACATGTAGAGATCGTAAAGAAAATGTGGACAACAGAGGCAACGTGGACAACAGCGACCACGTCAGCCTTCTGGAGACAGCCTGGAAGCAACATGGACAACATGGACAGAACGTGGAGAATGTGGTCAACACAGAGACAACATGGACAGCATGGAGACCACATGGAGACTACTTGGAAGCAACATGGACAGAACGTGGAGAATGTGGACAACACAGAGACAACATGGACAGCATGGACAGCATGGAGACGACATGGAGACTACTTGGAAGCAACATGGACAACATGGACAGAACGTGGAGAATGTGGACAACACAGAGACAACATGGACAGCATGGAGACCACATGGAGACTACTTGGAAGCAACATAGGCAACGTGAAGAGAACGTGGATATAATGTGGACAACATAGCGGCAACATGGATAACATTGAGACAACATGGACAGCATGAAAACCACGTCAGCTATCTGGAGACAACCTGGAGAGTGGGAGACAACGTGAACAACATAGAGATAACGTGTAGATAATGTGGATAACATAGAGAGAGGCAACATGGACAACATAGATACAACATAGATATCACATGGACAACATGAAGACCACATCAGCTTTCTGGAGACAACTTGGAGGCTACATGAACAACATGAAGACAATATGGATAAAAGGAACAACGTTGAAACGTGGACAACATGGCGACAACGTGAACAAAATAAAGAGGTATGATTGGGGAACATGCAAGGGTAACTTGGCCATCAATTCAGTTAACACATGGTTTGTTTTGTTGTGCGTATGCATTTGATTAGATAGATTCCTCTTTGACCCAGCATACTCGGACGTCGACAATATGAAGGGGTTTACTGCGGTAAAGGATCACCATCGTGTACAACAAACAGGATACTATTCCACTCTGCTATATAGTACACTGTTGGGCATGACACCATTTTCTATTGTGACGGTATCCGTTTCTGGATCAATGTTAGGACCGCACAGAGGGGCAAACCTCCTATTCCGGGAAGACCACACGGGACCAATCAAAAGGGCCATACTTGGACACACCTCTGACACAAATACTATAGAAGCCTAAAAAGCCCAACGGTGTGCTTAATAGCAGAGCGTACAGTAAAGTAAGCCGCGTTACACAACATGATTGGATCACAAGCCAATAAACTTTGCCATGAGTTAACCCATGGGAATGTTATATTATGCATGGATGAAATTACATAGATTCAGCTTGGATACTACTCTGTATGTTCTATACTTGAAAGACAATATATTCAATAGATTACTGGAAAGTAGTAAGTCCATTGAAGTATACTTCTCGATTTTTATCAAACCTTTTAAAATTATATACGATTTATACTTACTCGTAGGCTTGGGTAGGAAATTTGAATTAGTTGGAAGTTCTGAAAAGAGAAGACTGGTCAATTAAAGCAAAGTTATGTGAATAATCGAAATGTTCACAATTCCAGGCAACAATTAGTCAATACTGGAATATAATAAAATATGTCTAGTTCATTGATAAGTAGTCTCAATATATATTCTTTCTAAAAAGGTCCACCATACTGTTTTGTACGATACACCACAGCAATGACCGAGACCTCTAGGTATCCCACAACTGTATTTGAATTTATTTCCTCGGAGATATTTCCCTTAGATCGTATATAATTAATCAGAAAAGAATACTATAAAAAATAAATCAAAACTATTACAACAGAGACAACGACATTAACGTACTTAATATTCACTTTAACTCTCACAAAAATATATATAGCAAACAAGCAATAGATAGGCCTACTCTAAACTGGTCTTGATTCTTCAAACATGAAAGTTTAAACTTATATTTCTCTCCGTGCTACCACCACAAACGATGAACACATACTCTGGATATTTACGCGCGTTATTGCACTATATATGCTCTATTGTAGCGTCTAGCAGAACTTGAAGCATTGTGTATGTAGACGAAATACGTTGTCCAACTCTAAGGTCAATATTTAGCAGACTGACTATAGAACTCGGCGAGGCAACTCTGTGCGCCATCTCGGCGAGCTGAAATCATAACGTGATACGGCATCTCTGCGACATATATGACTGCAACGTGGCTCACATAGACGATTTCCAAAATTAAACATTACACGCTTATCATTACGTGAGTAGCATACTTGCGCAGTTATTTAGGAGGTCTGCGACATCAAATATCTCGCAGCCGTAAAAACTCGCAGAACTGTTTTCATAATCTGCTACTGGCTTAAAAAGGCACCCTCTTGGGTGTGTAAATGGGTTACTTATATTTTCATAATTGGATGGAATTCCTCAGAATTTGCCAAGTTCCAGAGAAAGCCAAACACGATGACTAAGACTTCAATAGATTTTACTCCTGAGAAAATCTTAATACGCCTTTATTACGAATCGTGTACTTAAATTTCTGTTAGATTCAGAGATAAATCATGTTGTTCTGTAGGTATTCAGCCGTCCGTGCGTAAATAAAGCGACAAACCGGATACGTCTAAAAATAGAATTTGACCCACTAATATCTCCTATTGCTTTCTATCTCACCGTCACAAGCCTTGAGAGCGAGGTAGTCCGCCAATGCACCAAGGGACTGGAAACTGTCCGCAGTCAACACATATCTGGAATCCGGGTCGCTGGACACCTGCGACAGTTCGCTCTTGTCCACGGCGCTTCCGATACCGACGGTGTAAATGATGTTCCCGTTGTCCTTCGCGCTCTTGCTCTCCAACAACGTCAAGTCCTTCGCGTTGGAGGACCCGCTCGTCACGAGGACAAGGGTGTGAGGAGCTTTCGACCGGCCTCCGTTGAGAGGCATGAAAGAGTTCTCAAACGCCAACTTGATGGCATCGGCGGTGTTGGCTTTTCCGCCCACGAACTTGGCACTCCCCAGGGCGTTGAGAATGTCCGCCGAAGTGGAATGGGCATTTGGATAGAACTCGTTGTGGGCTGTGTCCCCGTACGTGACTAAACCGACCTGCATTCCGCTGGGACCAATATTCCATCCAGATATTGTGGATTTCACGAAATTTATTTCCTTTTGAAAATTGTCTTTTCCGATGTTATCGGAAGCATCAACCATAAATACGACATCGTTTTTTCCAGCACAGTCTGAAATATGAAATGTACGGAGAGTATTAGTCGATCACTATGTGATAGGATCAAGAAAATACGTCTTAAACTGTGTCGCCTTGTTAGTGTCAGCCTGATATATTTTGGGAGTAAAATTTATAAATCTAGAAGCATGGAGGTGAATACACAATTATGTATATATAATACTTATACATGTCTGATTTCTTATGCTTATCACTAATTACTTAAGTATAATATTTATTGAGTATGCTTGTATTATATACTCAAGCATATCATTCTAATATTTTTTATATCTTTATGTGAATAGACATACAAGGGGAGATAAATGAAGAGAGAAGTAACATTTTATATACTCCAAAAAAATAATTACCAGTAGCCTTTTTGGACATATTAATTTAGCTTATACTATTTTTACAATGAATAATATCTAAATGTATACGGACTCTAGTCACGAAAGAGTCATAACTTTAGGAATTCCTAACTTTATGACCCAGTTTCAATCAGATGTTGATTTATGAAGGACTAAGACTTGTGACGTCATCGTGAAACGCTTGTTGACAGGTGATAGCTGTTTAGGAGCTCCTAAATAGTTAGGACACCGTCGTGAAACGGGGGCCAGGTATTCTTCAACAAAATGTTGTAGACGCATTAGAAGAAGAATGGCACCATACTCCAAAATGTGGTAGAGAGCTTCCCTACTAGACATCTGCTGAACCACCATCACCACCACCACCACCACTACTATTATTACTACTACTACTACTACTACTAATAATAATAATAATAATAATAATGATAATAATAATAAATAATAATAGTAATAACGATAATAATAATAATAATAATAATAATAATAATTATAATAAATAGTACTAAATAATAATAATAATAATAATAATAATAATAATGATAATAATTTTAAAGACATACAATACAGACGGTTGACCTAGATAACTGCTAATCAGATTTCTATCAAAGACTACTTACGTTTCATTTGTCCACCCAAAAGTTGTTATTTACTAAAGCTCTTATTCTTCATCACTCGATAGTTATCACAAATTGTATATCTATATATGAATTTCGGTTACGAAGCATTAATTATCGTGTCTTTGATGCATCAACTGATTTATGAACGACTGTTATCGTGTCATTATATATTTTAGTCGTGTCACTTTGAGTTGTGTGCCATTGTATTACTATAATGAAACAAAAAGAAATACGATCATATCCAGGTTGTTTGCCATCAGTTGTAACTGGTAATGCCCTATATCGTTTGGTTGGAATGGAATTTTCTCTACCATACAGCGGTGGACCACTTTTTGGAAGTACAAACATGATTCTATATATAGTATGTCAAGTGAATGTACTTTGCAGTTGTAGCTAAGAACTAGTCTAAAATAACCATAAATATCTGATATGATGCCTCCAAATTCAGATTCGAAACTGACGCTAAAATATTTAGACACGCTTCGGTGATGATAACATAAAGTGGATAAGGAACGACAGCTCTTAAAGGCATACAATCACAGATATTTATGGCCGTTTTTGACTAGTTCTTAGCTACAACTACAAAGTACATTCACTT
>JAUTBQ010161212.1:0-12677 GCA_032361185.1 Lepetodrilus ovalis | reverse complement strand
CAGGACGCAACCCACGGCAAACAGGTTGCCCCATTTTATCGCCTCTTACGATACACGAAGGGGGTGTGGGGGACCAACGTCTACCCCGGGTCCCCACGGGGGAGAGTTGAGCAACATAACATGATATCACTTAAAGTATCTCTAGTAACTCTTAAGTTTAACTTCACCTAAAAATGGCGACTATGCCGTTAACAGTCTATGCCGTTAAATCTGCTATCTAAGCCGCCATTAGACACGATTTCAATATTTCTAATACATTTGAATAATAAGACGAGATGGTTCATGATATGTCACAAATCATATCAGGGAATGAATACAGTGATTTCTAAACATTTTTGTGAAAATTGAGTTGTTACATTGTTACATATAGTGTCCCTTCATCCACCGACACAGGACGCAACCCACGGCAAACAGGTTGCCCCATTTTATCGCCTATATCACATATAGTGTCGATTTTGTTAGATATAGGGTCGCCTACAAATGTCGGAAATCCGGTTGTTACATATAGGGCCGTAACAGACGATGTATATGACAATATTACTTTGTTCTAAATATAGTCGTGGTATATGAGTGAAATAATCGTGCATGCTACTGTAAACCCAATTAAAATAACAAAATAAATTTAGATTTTTGTTTCTTTTCAGCAACCGGTTACACCAAAAGATTTGCTTAGCACTGACGTGTACCTGGTCTTTGCTGGAAATCCCGAAAAGGAAATATATTTAAAGTTTAACGACGATACTAAAGGTCAGTGAGCTTGTTAAAGGCATACTATCACATATTTCAATAATATATGCAAACTACATTCATTTGTGATACTATCATCAGTTTAGGGGGAATTTGATCCAGCAGTATAATGTTCAAAGGAAAAAATAATTCGAGCTACGTTCCTTGTATTCCTATTAGATATGACATTTGTATAATTATCAAATGTTGGGAAATCACCATCAGTAACTGGGCCATTCCATAATAAAGGGAAATATTGTGTCCCACGAAAGTAACTGGGAACAAAATATACTAAACGTTTATCAAAACTGAAAATAATTAATGAGTAAAGGAACACAAAGGCAGTATATTCCACGGGAACCTTACATTGTTTGTTATTTTACCAATTTCTTTTTCAAAGGGTAGGTTATTTGGCCATGTCCTAAACCCAATTGGCTTCATTTCACGTGAAAACAAATAAAACTTAGCAAAACTTACTTACCATCATATTATAGTATATTACATTAGCTAACCTTTTGGTATATATATATATACCATTAATTGACATGAAAACATTTCCCGTTACTTTTTAATGTTTGAAAAGTCACACGCTTTTTATGTCATTATCGTAATGGATATATACGTTTTAGTTGTTAAGTTTAAGGGAATTAACTCTTGACAGGAGAATTAAATTTCACAGGACAAAGAAATGGGAGACATGATGGCAGTATGTGTGAGGGCGGTTTGATTTTTCTGCAATTATGAGTCAAAGAGCTCAAATAAAACCCCATGCGTATGCTTGTTCGTCGCTCATTACCGCACGGTCTGGACTCTCAATATTATCCCAAATATGGACTTTTTTAAATAATGAATAATTTAAAGAATGGTTACATGCACTGTATGTAACACACGTGGAATGCACATTTGATAAGAAATGTCATTACCCCTACTAAACAGTTCAATGTGGTTATGACATTCCGAAGTTAAAGTAAAATATATGTTAAATGCATATTTTAATATAGTTCCAAGTTTATGTATTACTTGCAGTATTACAATCACTATGGAATAGTAAATATTCTGATTCAATATGTTGTGGGATATGATAGTTCTGATGTCACCACAAGTAAACCAATGCTCTCCTGACAGCGAGAACACGCAGCAATGTTACACGCTGTCACACTACGAGGGGTTTCGCGTGTTCATCATTATAAGGAATTTGATTGGCTCATATTATTATTAGCTGATGGTTTCAGGCGGACAACAGCAACCTCCAAAATTGCTCATGATATTGACGAAAATCGAACATTGAATTGGCGAAAACGGTAAAACAGTAAAAGGTTTACTGTTTGGAATTTAGACGATATAAATCGTTAATTGATAGTTTCTAAATTGAACATTTGTTGATAGTTTCTAAATTGAACCTCACCAATAAAATTCTGTATAATGCTGAACACAAGAAAACCCTCGTAGTGTGACAGCGTATAGCACAGACTGATTTGTTATCGTTTTCTAAGTACTATATGGCAAGCGCCTCATTTATATGTGCACAGCGTTTCATAGGCATATTAAATTCAACTAAATTAAGATGCTAACTGTTATTTAGACTCCAATTGTTGAACACACTTGATGTATATGAATCCACCAGCGAGGCGTATTTGCATGTGTTTATGTCGATGAGCACCGGCAGTGTAGACAGTCAGAGCTGGGATAGTATAAAGGGACACAACTGTCCAGGACCACGAAAATAGTTTGAATATATCTTGATATGACTTGTAGCGCTCTCTTAGCAGTGTATTAGCTATCGACAAAGTGCCAAAGAGAGCGCTACCAGTCTCTTAGTGGATAAGAGAGCTTCGTTAAAGGACACCCTTATCTTTAAGAAACTATACCCACATCTCTTGCATTCTGCAATTAACTTTTGCTATGGTGCTTATTGCTTCAATGTATACACACACTCGTCTACAGATAATCGAGATGCATCATGCTTAGTATAGCAAATAATAATAATAATAATAATGAAACGCCTAGAAAACCCCACTTTCGATATACTATAGAAAGACGCCAGCCAGCTGTTCCATATTAATAGCCAATGCAAATTCTTATTATGAAAATATTTATTTTAATATTCAAAGTACAGAAATAAATTAAGTCATATAAAAATGTCAAACACAACACAAATATGTACACGGACAATCAATATTCAAAAATCAGTATAAGATTCATTGTCTGGGAGACCATGGATTACATAAATGTTAGAATTAACTACAAACTGGCCATAAAATAATCAGTATGTTCTTTTCCCCCCACATTAAATGGGATAGGATAATACAAGTTATTCTAGTTCTTCGTAGTTGTGACTTCATGCAGCCTCGTTTGGATAGAATATGAATTAGGGGTGTAATTAGTAAGATTGATTAACTATTGCTTTACGTCGCAGCGGGAATATTCAACCCTTAGTCGAATATATATACATACTTATTATCCAGAAGAGACTTGCCGTAATCGCAAAATGTTCCTATTATATTTTAATCTATTAGTTTATATTTACAATGTCGAAACCTATGAAATCGGAGGTAATATTGATTAGCTATATACAATGTTACAGAACGTACTAGTTGTAAAAATACCATAAAAAAGCATTCGCATAATATTTACAAAAAGAATATACAATATAAAAAAAATAACATAAGTAATTCATCCATACAGGTGTCTCTTTCATAACAAAATAATACTAGTTATATTAACATGATTTGATGAAAGGACCTTCATCAAAGTGACAAAGAGCAATGATACACTATTAAATCAACTCCGGAAAACAAGTGAGTGTTTTTGTACTCACTTTATATCATTCATGAAACGATTATTTTACTTTTTATCGTTAAAGGTTTTTATCTGAACTAAAGTGTTAAATTAATGGCTGTGCTGATATCGTTGTGTAATGCATAATTAATTTTTTACATATTTAATAAATAGATATAATTCCTATTAGCGTTCTACTGAAACACAGGTTAATATTTGATAACTAAAATTGAAACTAGGTGACTGGAAAGAGAACGCTGTATATAATGTGAGGTGCCACACTGTACAGTTGCTTGGTACATCGGTTTTAATGATGTCTTTGTCACCGACTCTTTCCTATATCTAGATGTCTACAGGTAGGATATTTGTTCTCTCCTAAAAGTGACCAATCGTATAGTATGTAAGCCTTGCTGCGTGGTACACATCTAAGGGACACAACTCTGATTATATCAAAGTACAATGGGACGGATGTAAGAACAGTTACACATGCATGCATAGTTTGGAATATGGCACATGACCGACCATCGCCATGGGGTAGAATGACAGCATTATCTCCCTTGGCCGTGGATGATCTTTTTTTTCCCCAATGCTGTCTTCATGAGCCTCAGTTGATGGAACGACCTACAAGAAATTGGATTGTCTTTGCACATTCGGTCCATTCGCATTCTCAAAGTAGGAAAGATCAATGGTTCTGAAATGAAACCTCGGTATGGACATGGAATCAAAAGTTCGACACGTTCCGAATGTCGAATCGCACTCTTGATTTATGCTTTGTTTTTCGGCATCTTTGAAAAGAAAACATCTCGTTAACCCTTTTCCGGAAACGGTCGACGGCGGTGGTTTCCTTGAGGCTGCTCTTCGGGTTGGGGCTGTAGTTCCCGCGCTCCTGTGAAGAGAATGACACTGAGGATACATGAGCGTCAGACTTAGGCATGGCGAACGAGATGGCATCGTCGAAGTCTAATTCGATGGAGGAATTACGACTGGTCGTAGACTCTCGATCGTCTTCCGGGGCAGAGAACATAACGCAGGTGGCCGTGTCGGTGGAATTGTAGGACATGTTTGACGCGGAGTCGCTGGAGACTTTCCTTGGCTGAGGGTTGCACGGCCTCGTGGAGTCGGGACTTGGTTTCCCGCGAGCTACTTTGACAAATATGATGAGCATGCCGCACATGATGATCAGGAACACGCCCACGGTTGACATGAAGATGGAGAACGGGATCTTCATCCCAGAAACCAGGTTGCCAGATTCGTCTGAAGAGAACTTCTGATTCACGGGAATGTCCCTCAGATCTGGATGGTAGTTGTAATAGTTTCCCAGAGAACGCAGTTGGATTCGCAGGGTAGCGGTCAGAAAGCGGCTGTTATCGGAATCCTCTTCAGCCTGTGATGAGAAATGCATTCAGTTTGTGTCAATATCTACTGTGTATATCCATTAAATGTGTAATGATTGTGCTTTATTCAATTATCTAAGTAACTACTATGCTGTAGTTAACCACAATCTCATTAACATCAGATCAGGAACTCACGCTCAAATGTTAGGACATCCGTAAGTTTAAAATAATGTCAAATTGTTTTTAGGAGCTCTAGTGGAACTAGATCTGATTTTAATTTGATTGCTGAATTTTTCGAAAAAGAGTAGAAATTACGGAACATATGTTTATCTTTGAAATTTAGTTTATTTTTGGAAATATATTTGCGAAGGAGTATACATATACAAGAATAAACGTATACGTAATTTCAACGTAGGTAATTATTATTCAACGTAGCCTACACTACATAATTTAGTTATTCTTGTATTTTATTTGTTTTCTATTTTATAATGATGTCTCAGACTTTGGACAAGGATACAGTAACGTTAAAACGATATGAGATATACTGACGTGGCCAAGTTACTATCGACGCAGGTATATGCCATGCAATCGTGCTCATTATCAGACATACCTTTACAGAAACGTGCATAGTGTCTCACGCGTACCTTTATCACGATATGCAGCGTGTCAACAGTTGGTCTTCGTACCGACTTCAGAACCTTGATGTGTCCAGTGTACTCGTCAATTATGAAATGTTCTTCGTAACCTGGCGGCTTAACTAAAATAAATATTGATGTTGAATGTCATATAGATAAAGACATGTTGAACTAAGCTATGCTATAATACATGAGCAAAATCCATGCACATCAATATCGCCCTAATGCTACCTTCATTGAACTGCATATCAATGGAATGAATGGATTACCCTGTGAGGTTGAGGATGCAGCTTTTAATATAGAGATAACAATTTTGTATCTGAGGTATTAAAGGCATACAATCACAGAATTCAATGAGCATGTAGCACTATATTTGAGTAATAAATGCAAACTACATTCATTTGTGATACTTATCATCAATTTTATATCCCCAAAATCCCTAATCGTCGATCCACATTGGGAGGAATTCGATCTAGCAGTTTCAAAGGCAAGATAATTAGATCCACGTTCCTTTCATTTAAATGAAATATGATAGTTTTGACAACTATCGAGTCTTGTGGAACAAGTAAATTAGTAAATATCAACTTCTGGGCGGATAGATTAACCGTATAAGTAGAATCAGATATAAATTCGTTTATCCATTACATAGGTCAACTATTTGTGACAGTATGATTTTATCCGCGCTTACCAAACCGTGTAGATACATCGAGGTTTATTTGTTTGACGTAGGGGAATAGCCTGCAGCAACTACACGGTGCTGTAAAATCATCCGAGCCGCTCCTGGTGCAAATGAATACCTGACACCGAGGTTTCGAAACCTGTTTGAATACGATTTCATGCCTAGCTCACTTTGGATGGGGATTTGTGAACAAAACTGAATTGAGCACGAAATCGTACTCTAAGACGTTTGGAAGCCTCGGCTCTTTTTACTATGGACACTTTACAGACATTGCATGTCAAACTGAGGTCATGCATAGTGACATCGCATATAGGCTACTACGACAAATACTATGCATAGTTTTATAACATGGACTACTTTATTTTGTGGTAGTACGGAGTAAATAACAGTGACCTTACCCTTGATAATGGAGTAGATTATGGAGAAGTTGAGGGAATCCCGATCTCGTGCTTGAATCTGTCCAGGCCATATGCTCAAATCTCCCTGTTAATAAATAATAACCTTTACCATCTGGAATAGGCCATCTATATTTAGTAAGTCACTGATGATAGCTAATGGACAGGCAAATATTACAATATCAGCAGATCCCATACATTATAATATTTGTCAGTTATCGCAGATAAAAGAACGCTCTGTGCCTTTCAGACATGCATATTATATTATATAAATTAGTATGATTTATCTCTTTGCTCCGTTGTTCTTGGCATCAATGTGGTACAAATCCGCGGCCAATTGCCGTCCAAAATATGGAGCTGTAATTGCAAATAGAGAAGCCTTAACTTCAACTGCTGCCTTTAACTGATGGGATACAAATCAGAAAATGTCTATATTGTACTAGATCTAGTCATTGTCAACGACGTTTCGTGGCATTTTCTTTTCAATTATAATGAATATTAATTTTTTACATTTTTTGAAAAATCGATAAAATGGACACCGGTGACAACGACTAGTATTGTACAAGAGGTATAGTGTTGATACCTGGAATGAGCCTTCCATTATTGCCTCATATGAGGGCGTGGCACAGTAGCCATCTACCATTGGACAGTTTTCATACAGAAAGGCAGGACCCTGGTCATCCGTGTCCACAACGAACACCTTTAGAGTGGTAAACGTCGACCTAGCGTGGGGATACCCGTCATCCTGACAAATACAGCACAAAACATTGGCGCCCAGTTAAATATGGTTCTATTTTTAGCACAAATATTTAAAATATATCAAAGGGGAGATTTCACTGTGGAATAAGATACTAATTAATGGCGTAATGCTTGTCGGGGCATAAGTCGCCATGTCGGGGTATGGCATAAGTAATTGAACAGTAGGCCTAACATAATAGGACTATAGAATACAAAAGAACATGAATACTGCGAGCTTTGATATGAATAAAATAGCAATGTGAAATATTAGTTTACCTAGGACATAATACCCCCACAACCCCAAACTACAACACCCACCCATCACTTTCCTCCCTCATCTAACAAACAAAAGAATAAATAAAATAAAATACATACAAATAAAAAATACAAATATGTAAACATTACATAAAATATTGCTTTCGAATAATTATAGATTTCAATCTAAGTGACATTTAAATTTAACAACATATACATGTTTTCATAGTCAATCTAGTGAAACCATATGTTTTGGGGTTACTATTCCAAATTTATTCCAGATTTGATTCCATGCAAGGGTTACAACCTCGATAATGCAGCTCATGGTTTGCGATCTTTAAATACTTAGTACTGTTTAATTTTGGTGATCTTTAAATACTTTATTTAATTCGGCCGATCTTTAAATGTTTTATTTAATTCTGGCGATCTTTAAATACTGTGTTTAATTATGTCACGGTCCTGATATGTAGAACACCAACAATGTAGCACATGTTCACAATACTACCATTATAAATGAAGGAGCTTTTAAATTAGCAAGCACTCAGCAGTTTCAGTTTGCTATAGCTGTGTAATGCGAACATGTGTTCTCTCGGCGTCCTGCCTGAAACAACAGAAATGTTTCCCCCTAGTCAATGAATGGCGGGGTCCTCTACAATGAACTGGCAATGAACTTGCGCTGTTATAGGGGGAGATGGGGAACTCACCACGGCTGAGATATTAAGCATGTAATAGGCGGTTTCTGCGTTTTCCATGATGTCAAAATCCAGTTTACGTTGCAATATTATCTCATCCCCGGATGTGGATAGGGTAAATATGTCACTTCCGTCGACCTAAAACATAATACAATTATTTTAGTTGCGTAATGGTCGTATTTTTTTCTCTATACATATTATTACAATAGTATGTTGTACATAGTCTTCATTTACGGGATATACAGTCAATAAATGTACATTATCTGTATGGCTTCAATCAATATTACATCAACACATACCTGTATGACATCACTACATGTATGACATCAATACATACGTATGTATATCGTTATTTTGTGATGTACGGAGCGGCATTAACATTAGCACTTTTTCCTGTTTGCCGATTCGTACGTATGTGGCATCAATGTACATGTATACCTGTATGTACAATGGTATCACTAATATATAAAATCCCTCCAAAAATCGAAGCTTTAAATAATCAACTACACTTCCATACCTTAGTTAAGATATGCAGTTTTCAAAGTTTCAATGGGTTTTTTTTTCACTTCTGAATCTTCGTAATTACCACACATCTTAAATGATTTACTCTGAACACAAAATACTTTTTTTTGTTGAAATGCAACTTGCTCTGAACACAAAGAGGCTTTTCGCCGAGATGTAACTTGCTCTGAACACAAAATGCTTTTTCAGTCAATCCAACTACTACTATTATTATGAACTATTGAGCATATTTCTTTGTGTTGTGGATATTGCAGCTCTCTTACCCTGTTATCAAAGTACGGGACAATGTTGTAGGCAGATATCATTCCTGTTATATCAGGATCGACTGCTTTGTTTCTGAGGTTGAAGACAGTACTACCAATGGCCAACATCTGTAAGACGCACACACATATAACATAACGTATTTCATTAATTTAGTTTACTGGATTTATGGATTGCCATTCAACATTGGTTCTAATCATGGCAGAAAACATGAGATGAATAAAATCGTAAAACTATTCTAAAACAATTAAAAATATCTTGCCATATATTTTGGTTTACGGAAAACGTGATTCAATATGTATGCATTATATATAATTATATATGAGTATCATTAAAAGAAATATGGATTAAAAGCAATTTATATTTTGGACCAAATACATATGAGTGATCAAAATAATGTATCAAGGCATTATCGTTATTGCCGTTGGTGCTCAACTAAAATATCCAAGGATAACACTCACAATTCATCACAATGCATTATACAGTGTACAACACATTTCATCGTTCCTTACCTCGTTTACCTCAGTGACGAAGGGTCCACCCTTGAAGTAAGGGTCATTGTCATTGATATCCAGGATGACTATCTCTTGCTTAAACTGAAACCGTGGCTGAACATGTCAGATTGAGCATATTGCGAAACTACGTGTACGTAACGTTATATCAAAGAGGCTACGATACTTAATATTATTTGTAAATTCTAGTTAAATGGCAAGTTAAAGATTAATAAATAATTTGATTGAATTGAAGCATGATTCAGTATTAGTACGTATTTGGAAATGCTAGTATGTGTGGAACATGGAAATGAGTAAATACATGTAGAAGAAAACATACCTCAATCTCGATCAAATATGTCTCAATGTGAATATAATAATGATAATGACGATGATGATCATCATCTTAATAATACTACTAATAATAATAATCATAATACTATTACTACTACTACTACTACTAATAATAATAATAATAAAAGTAATAATGATAATAATAATAATAATAATAATAATAATAATAACAATAATAAAAGTAATAATAATGATGATAATAATAATAATAATAATAATGGTGGTGGTGGTAATGGTAATGATAACGACAATGCTGATGATGATAATAATGATGATAATAATAATAAATTATAAATTCTGGTACGTGGAGCAAGAAGAGGGCTATGTGCGAAATTTATATAATATTCGTCCATCCCATACAACCAGCGATATCACACATTGAAGCCATTGTGCTATATAGAATCATCCGAATGTTCTCGGCTCGTCATTGATGTTTCTGTCCAATATTACAAAGGTAACGTCAGCCTCTACAAGCACGACACCAGTATGTACAGTGTTGTATAGTAAACATTAACCCTCACCCCGCTACCTGGGGCCTCTGAGGCCCGGTGTCAGATTCAAACTACGTATGTACAATAAGGTAGCGGGGTGAGGGTTAAAGACCTAAACCTGGATACAACGTGGCACCATTAAAGGAGCATAACGATTAAACAAGAACCTCTAGAGCAGAATGGCGTGCCAGTGTTGTAAACTCACGATATGTTTCCAGCCCTTGTATTTACACTCCAGTGTGAACGGCAGAGAGTTGCGCCGCGCAGACTGAAAGAAAATTAGGGGCCGAGATGACGAAACTTTCTGAGTACGATTTCATGCTCAAGCTCAAATTATTGACTAGTATGTGATTTATGAACGAAACTTGAGTTGAGAATGAAGTCGTACTCAAGAAAGTTTGGTAATCTCGGGGCTAGGTCTCAAATACAGGACAGTTAGTCGGTGATCAGTGGAATATAGCCATACAATGTGTAGAAAGGCATCTTACAGTGTTAAGATTTAACGATATAGAGGTAAAGACGTTTACCAGTATCATTATAAGTTGTAGTAGTATCACGAGAGATATATATATGAGATTTGTTAAGCGTTCCTGTGCATTGGACTCGGGTAATAAGTCCATACACGTGACGCATAAAAAGACAGAATATGCCTTGTCATCCTCGAACACCATGCTATTGTATCTCCTTAAATCCGTGAAGGAGGTTACTGCAGTCAGAATGGCTGACACCGACTCTGTGGCGCAAACCTTAGAGCGCCTGCAACGGAGTGCGGAAGGTCGGTAGGTCAAACCTTGTTTGGCCACGGCTACGTCATACCTAAAGACGTTTTAAAAAATGGTAGTTGATGTCCCCCTGCTTGGCGCTCAGCATAAAAGGAAGTTTACATCAACGGGTGGTCCCTCAGAGTCACCTTACTGTGTCTGAGTGGGAGATTCTTGTTAACTGCGACATGAATTTTCCAGAGTGAGCTATAGCACTCTAAAAACGACTAGTGGAAATCCAGCCTAGCACAAGCAGACAATAACATGCGCCGCTGTCCAGTTCCATGCTGTGAGACAATCAGCTATGCTGGAAGGTGACTGTCAAAGCATGTAACTATACACACACACACACACACACACACACACACACACACACACACACACACACACATAATAACTGGGGTTTCGAGAATGATGCCTGTCATGAGTGATACTGCTCCAATGAATCTATCTTCCGACATATTTCAATCTGATTGTAATCGAACGAAAACTTCTTTCGAAAATGCATGCCAGTACCAATTTATTGTACAGGATGATGGAGAAAACAGAACAGACAAAAGTCATGGGAGATGATGGAACTTATAAACACAGCGACACTGCTTGGTAACGTGGCGGGGTATAATGCTCCCACTCAGAAATATATTTCCCTTTCAGTTGATCAAGCGGGATGCACAACATATTTATTATCAAGATCACGTGAGCCAATCAGATCAAACATTTTTACTTTTTGGCAAGATAATCCAAATGACATGAATCGTTTCTGGGTGGATTTGTCTAGCGATATCTAAACAGAGACTTTCAGATTTATGTTAGGGGTATAGGAATGACAATGACATAGTCAGTACATGATGGTCATGTTTTCAAAGGAGAGTGGTAGGCAATGTTTTACCGTGGAAGTTCCGTTGTTAATTTCTTCTAAATCCGGGGACTTGAGGAAAGTAAAGATAACCGTACGGGGGTCGGTATTGAGTCCGATGTATCCCTCCGGTCCGTCCTCTCTGAAGGCCCACCTCTCGCCGTCTTCTCGCGGTATTCGCATGATGACAGTACCTGGCAAACATCTCTTGCAGTTACCAATTTAAACATTTGCTTACCAAACTACAGGTCGTATATGGTATGAGCGAGTATGACACGTGTGTATGTGTATGTGTGTTTGTGTTTGTGTTTGTTTGTGTGTGTGTGTGTGTGTGTGTGTGTGTGTGCCCACGTGCGTGCAAGCGCGTGTATGTACACGTATATGTATGTGTCTGTCTGTCTATCTCTCTCTCTTTCTCTCTCTCTCGCTCTCCCTCTCTCGCTCTCCCTCTCTCGCTACCTTTCTCTTTCTTTCTCTCTCTCCCCTCCCTCTTTTTCTCTCCCTCTCTCTATCTCTCTATATATATCACTATCTCCCCCTCTATCACTCTCCCTCCCTTCCGAAACTCCCCCATATCGGGAGTAGGGTTGTCGAGAACGGGGAAGAATCGCTCAAATATTAGCCCTGTTATAAAAACGTATGTAGGATTAGGCCACGTGTCTAAATTAACGCCGTTATGTAATTAGAGAATAACCCACTCGATACGAGT
>JAUTBQ010161201.1:0-12677 GCA_032361185.1 Lepetodrilus ovalis | reverse complement strand
TCTCTCTCTCTCTCTCTCTCTCTCTCTCTCTCTCTCTCTCTCTCTCTCTCTCTCTCTCTCTCTCTCTCTCTCACTGGTTGCATATACAGTACATATTAATTGTAAACACAACCAACCCTATGTGGATCAGACGTACATATATTATATTCCAGCCTCAAATATTTAATTGTTCACAATTCATTCGGATTTTATTAAAAAAGATACAACATGTTCAGACGTAATCATATACTTGCGAATAAAAGAGTAAACGTATAACACATCTACAATAAAAAGCTTACAAAACAAGGAACGCATTTAATGGAAAACACGGTATTTCTAAAATGCTATTAACATTTTATCTAAACAACTACATAAATAAACGGAACAAATAACTTCAATTCAAAGTCGGCAGTTTCATATCCGTATGTACCCTTCAACCCCTGCCGTGGACAACCTTCCGGTAGTCTGTAGAGAACCAAAACACGCAAAATCCCCAGCGTCGGTGACAAAAGCCTCTTTAGATAAGACGGGACCGTTAGGAAGACGTCGCAACGAGCAGCGTCATCAAGTGGTGGACCAAATCCGCTTTGCAGCAAATCCCCTTCTACGATTCCTGAAATAATTGTTGGAAGGCAAACAGCTTTGTTTTGACGTCTTCGTGGTCAAGCTGTGTACACGAACACTGGCTCAGCTTCACAAAACATACGTAATTTAGATTACCACACATGTATCTTTACAGCATTTTCTGATAATCGAAGTCGTAGGATGTGTAAGAGGGCTGGAAATACGAACTGTCTTTCGAAAAATATTTAACGCCATCACGGATTCCAGACATATTTAATTAATATTTGCCTATCAGTGAATTCATAGTCGAGTAACCTGGCCGCAAGGGTACGAATATTTTGTAAGATTTATTTGTCATGCTCCTTTAACTATAACGACTCGGAGTTTACAACACCTTGAATTGAGCGTATACAATCGTACTAAAAAAAAGCTGCGTAACCTCGAAGCATACTAGACTCGTCTACCTTAACTTGTGTATTATATATAGTAGTTATAAACACCAATCTGGTATCGCTTCGGGAAGAGCAGCCCAACGTGTGACGATTCCATGGAAGGCTTTTATCTCTGATGATGGTCAAGTGATGACAGCCATTAAGACTTTGCGGGGGATTTCGTCCAAAATATTCTATGCAATAATGTTCTTGTGTGGCTTTGTTGTGCCGCAGTGGAAATAGGTACTCCAACACTTTCAGATCGTGTATAATTCCGGAGTAAATGATGAACTAATCACTTGACCAGATGACAATCCGTTCCAAAACTGGCTGATTATGTCGACATCTTCAGAGCCATACGAAGCCTGCGGGAAACGTCCATTTGTCCATATCAATGCGGAGTCGGGCCCGAAAATTACGAAACATTTCGGAGTACGATTTCATGCTCAACTCAAAAGTTTTATTCACAAATCCTCATATAAAATTTGAGCTTGTACATGAAATCGTATTCAAAAGGTTTTCTAATCTGTGAGCGCCGGTGAAGTGAAGTGTTTAGACAGCTCTTTGCATATAGCTATTTACAACAAAAAAAATCATTTGTGTTTGTATTGTGTAGACCAAAGGCCTTGATGATTATCGTATCCAATTCTACAGTAGAGGCCTATACAAATAGAAGCACAGATCATATTTTTGGCCCGAGATGCGTACGATTACAACGTATAGAAGCGTACGGATTTATCAGAACTTCTCTAATGGCAAGAAAGATTAGTGTTGGAGAAAGACCGAGTATTTATCCTTTATTGGAAGGTAATGGAGACAAGGCAGTAGCCGCACAACTCTCCAGTACTGAGAGGTAACGGACAAATTTCGAGTGCTAAAGCGGAGCAACTATATTTAACACGATTACTGACTGACAAAAACATTTAAAACGGTATTTCCTTCATACTGTTACCAATGGTTGTAACGGATATCCCAGTGTTGTGCTACCATCTTCATGCTACTGACGATTTCCTCTCAACACTATCAACAAATATAAAACCCTCAGTTAAGATTTTAGCTGGTGAAACAACATTACGAAAAAGTAATTGTTGGGATGCTTCACTTCCGTTCAGTTTCAGTTCTGTTTTGCGTTGTCTACATGAAAGAACATTCTATGTGATGAAAATGTGCATCCATTATAACATAACAAGAACATTTATATTTTACTTTTTGTTTTAATGGATTCGACGCACATTACAATTCGCTTCTACTACCACTGCATAGATCCATGTTTGATGTTAAACCATTCATAGTTATTAAAGGCATGATATCATATATGTATGGTTGTTTTGGACTATTTCTTCAGTACAACTGCATAGTATATTCACTTGAAATGCATAAAATCATATTTGTATTTCCAAAATATTTTCCAATGCAGTATGGTAGACAAACTACCAATGCAACCAAACGATAGTCTGAATTGAGGGTATTAAACTAGCAGTCGTCAATCTCGGTGATCGCATTTCTTTTTGATTCATTATATCAATACAAAGGGCCATTACTAAAAGTGGTACATCTACATTTCTTGGAATTCAAAGTGATACGAGTACTTTTTTCTTAGAATTCCGCCATAGATCAGTTAATGCATCAAAGACATTATGGGTACATAACCGTAAATCATATAAAATATGATTATTTTTTTTTAACTATTGAGTATTGGTGAATAAGTGCATCAGTAAATAAAAACTTATGGGTGGACAAATCAAGCGTAAGTATGCCTTTAATACAAATCAAGATCTTGCTGATAATTGTTTCCACAGTTTCATAAATAAAATAAGAAAGATTTGCAAAACGGATCCATTTATTACCAAAAATATATTATCCATAGGCAGAAAAAAATTATACAAAATGCAACTTGTAAAAAGAAACATCTGCAACTATACACACTGATCTGTAAAATAGATATATAAAATAGCTGTGATATATACCCAACAAAATCAATTACAGTCCAATAGTCTTTTTGGACTTAAAAGTTTAGCTTTACCAGTTATATTACTTTAACAATAAAGAATTTCCAAGCATCTATAGGCTCCAGATACTCTTCAAACTCTTCAAGAAGAATGGCACCAGATTTGTCAAGCAACGATTTGAGTGAGTGAGTTTGAGTGATTATAGTTTAATGTGGCTGCAGGAATCTTTCACCCATTTGCGACAATGGACCCAATTTCCATATTCACCACAAAGTATCTACTGGCCCTTAATTAATTGTGTTGAGTATACATCAATAGAACCATGACCAATGAAATACATGTACTTGATATTGTATATACAGCACAGATATACAGGAGGGTATATATTTAGCATACAGTAGTTTACTAACTAGTAACAAGTTGTGTTCTTGTTATGTTTTGGTATTCACACGAATTCAGCAGTTGAGTAGGGTTGTATAATATAGAACTATTGTATATTAGGTTGCATCCATTTTCAAATTCATTGGCACCTGCAACACATTAACAACAATGTTAATGTTTCCCAAAAATTTCATAAATCACACCTCATTCTTCTATGTCACAATGAAGTCTTTAAAAGAAACAATTTATAAAAAAACTAATTTTACATTTTAGCACATTTTGGTTACTTGTCATTTACTGTAATGCAAACATGGTAAATGTTGTGACTTATTTAGAATTAGTTTGGGGGTAAATAACATACATTTCTTCCAATAACATTTACTATTTACTGTAATAATACATGTATAGAGAAAGGCATATGCCATTAACAGTATAGATCAGGAAACACACACAATAGTTGGTGTATACAAAGCTATGACAATTTACATGCTTTATTTTAAGTACTAATCTGATGATGTGTAAAATTAAATACAATGCAGGATTAACTAATAACGATAGTAATTTGTATATATAGTTGGCTAGACTATGATGTCATGCATGATATACATCACACTTCAGATACCTAGTCATACTCAGTGAATGTACAGCATAAATCATGGGAAATATCACAGCCATGTTTCATCACAATTGAACACCAGCTACAGTAAATAACCCATTCAAACTGACATAGCAACATCGCATGGCCACTGATTATAGGTTAGACAACTTAGGTGTTCAGTAAGACACCCTGTCACCTGTCTTCATTAACTATAGTTGTATGAAAGCATTGTGAATGTCAATTATATTTCTTATCAACTTAAAGGCATAATATCACAGATATTTATGGTTGTTTTGGACTATTTCTTAGGTATAACTGCAAAGCAAATTTGCTTGACATACTGTACAATAAATAATGGTTCGAGTATAGTCATGTGATGTTGCTTGGTCGATCTGAATGTAAACAACCTTGTAATTATTTAAAGGTACATGTACACATTCACAAACATTAAGAAGTGTAATACCTTGGCAGTGGACAACTGTAATCAGGTGACAACATCAATATAAAAATATCTTCGTGAAAGAAATTCACTCAATAAATTGCATAGATTCCAGTTTGAATAAAGTGCATGTACCGTCTTGGTTTTTTTCTCTCTTTTTTTATTTTTATCAGACTTAATTTCCATATCCTGTGGTCTAAATGTATTAGACAAACTTATATTTTTGTCATTTAGACATTACAAGTTCCAAATTATTCACAGTTGACTAGTCTGAACAGATTATTGTCATTTAACGCATTAAATTCATGTTGTTGATTTGAAACAGCTAATACATGTACATGTAATCCTATGTCAGGCATGGCAACAGACAATTGTAATTTCAATGTAAAACAAGTCCAGAGTAGATGTCTGAAGCCAAATCCAGGGCAACAATATCGACCCTAGACAAATAAATCAGCTATACATATAATATATATCAGTTTTACCAACTTGTTTAATAAATTCAGTATTAAGTGACCACTCATGTTAGATCCTCTATGTATGGCAGGGCATACATATATTGAAAATATTGAACATTGTAAATATGCTGTGACAAAATCAGGACATATGTAGGTAAACATGAATGGAAGATTTTATACCACCACATACAGGCGATTTTCTGTCGCTGTTGTCACGGTACCGAATTCCTGTTGCCAATGGAAAATTGCACAATCATCGCCCGTGTGCTGTGGACAGCAATCCTGATCAATCCCACAATATCTAGCATGTTTTGATTTTGAAGACATGTCTTCAGCAATGGAAAATCGGCTTACCACCAAATCTCCCGTGTGCGGTGCTTGGCGATTGCTGCGCGATCACCTTTGTTATATCAGCCAATAATACTTTATGCTACCCTCATGTTATTTATTCAACATGTCCACGTAAAAGCAGTACGAACCATGTGGTAAGACAGACAGAAAGTGGCTCATGTGCGGTCAGTATTGTAGATGTATTTTGAAAATCACACATATCTAACATATAATGTAATCCACACACTGAAAAATAAGGTGTTTATTTTTTAAATGATACTACAGTGCCCCCTCGATATAACACGGGGTGATGGTGGGGGGGTGTGGGGGTGTGGTGTGGTGGTGGTATGTCATGGACCCCAACTTCAGCGTTATATCGAGGGGACACTGTACTTTGCTATAGTAAAGTGAAGACAGATATTTTTTTGTTCATTTGGCACAAAATTTGAACATAATCATTGGTGGGTTCACAAATATAAAAACAATCTCATCAATTACTATGATAACCAAACAGAAGCATTGATAACACAGACATGTTTGGCCGTCATACATCTGACACTGAATTATCCCATCGACTGCTTGCTTAACTTGCTTAAATATGGTAAAGGACTAAGTCTCAATATCTAACTGCTATGAAATTCAACAATACATACTCTCAATATATAACAGTAATAATACTTGTTATCTAAACTTTCAAAGCATGCAACCATTATAAACATATAGAAAACAGCTTTGACGTATGCATCCAAACAACATAAACGGTACTCAACAAAATCATAATAGGGCCAGTAGCCTTTTTTGACATATTGCTTTATATTATTTTAACAACGAGGAATTTCAAAACATCTACATGCTCCATGTACACTTCTATTCAAGAACTTACAGATACATTGGAAGAAGCACCAGATTCATGAAGAAGAGCTCAGAAATTTGGTTGAAAACTTCTCACAAAATATCTGCTGCCCTTAATAAAGTCTTTGGAGTATATCTAAATACCTTCATAAATGTTCTCACTTTCAGACAAAGGTCCAGTTTCACGAAACAATCGCAGCGCTACCAGAGAAGCTACTCACTATATGTACAGAGAAATATAATTCATTTAGCGCGATGTTTGTTCTGTGGAATGGAATCACGATGACTGATAATAATAATAGTAGTAATAATACTTACATATCAACAGAAATTACCTTCACCCACAGATTGATCGATTTATCGCTTAATTTATCTGCCAGAAGAGAATCATTAAAGCATGGCTAAAAACAAAATAAATATAGAATAATAGATATGTAAAGCTACCACCATTCCATTATATATACACACTATACTCACTCTAGGCCTAAAATCACAAAACATTTTTGAGTATGATTGCATGCTCAGATCAAAGTTTTGTTCACAAATTCCCAAATAAAATTTACACTTGAGTATGAAATCGTACTCAAAATAGTTGGTAATGTTGAAGCAATAACACAGCTCATAGTAAACATCATCCTTTCCATAATATGTACTGTAAATTACCAAATTGTTCCAATATTAAATAATGCCAATTATTATCGTAAAAATTACATTTAATTTTTACAAGCTTCATATTTACATAACACATACAAGAATGGAATGCCTGAGTAAAAGAAAAAGTACTGATGAATGAAACTTTAACCCTGATGATCATTAATAATGAGCAATAGCATTGTGACCATAAGAAAATTGCTATTACAGACAAAGAAGACATTAATAGTTAAAGATCTTCTTTGTCACTCGTTGGTATCTCAAATTTCTCGGGAAACTGTTCATGTAGATAGTCCATATATCCGACAACTGGGTACTTAGGAAGATATGTGCCTTCGTAAACATCATCAAGAGCCTTAAGATACGTGTCTGATAGATCCGTCTGAAAAATACAAGCGGTATACCAGGTATTTCAATAATTTGTATGGAAATGTTGTTTCATTAAGGAAAACTTTTGTCAAGATTTGAATGTTGCAATACATTTAATAATAATGTGCATGTAAATATTGCACCAAATCAACTCAAAAGAATGGTCATAGCACGACCAGCCAATAATTAAGTGCTTCCTCATTTTCCTTCTCAATGTCCTGGGGAGAACACATTGCAATATCATGATGCATATTATTGCTAATGTTGCAGAATTTAGCATGGCTGCTCATTGAGTTTGCTCCATAATCGTACAATTTATTACCCGAAAATGTTACATATTTGCTATCTACATGAATTTAATCTGAAATTGATATTTTACATGTGCTTCACTCAGTATATAATGGTGAATAATACTAGATGAAATATGACACTTGTAAATAGGGCTGGCTGCTCAATTTGTCAGAAAGCGGTTCGCCATTTTGAAAGATTCCGGCGCATGTCACATGACGGCGAGAGTGCGAATCAAGCAACCTGGCTCACTTCTAGCCATTCCTGTTCAACAGAGATCTGTGTCCAGATACTGACACAAGTGGGTCTGTACCGATATTAGCCGAATAGCTTGTCAAATAAAGCAATCTAGCCACTGGAAGGACCTTAAGCGACGCATGCCAAACTTAGCTGGCTTGACAACTGCATTACAATAAACTATTTGAAATAAAAATAGGCAAAATAATGGAATGTTCAATCAGTACAAGCAGGAAGAACAATAGCAAGTTTGATGACAAAAATTACATATACAGTAGGGCCGGTACGACTAATCGATTAGTCAGGAACTAGTAAATTATATCAACTGTCGACTAGCAGAAACAGTAGTCGACTAGTTGGTACTATCAGGGTCCCTGCTTGAAGAAAGAAAAACAACAACAACAGTACTTACTTTTAGACTGAATGAGATTAGCTACCGGTGTTGTATCCAATTTGATACCCATGTTACTTGCAGTATGATTGTTCATTTATCTACAAAACACATTATTCTTTTGTCTTTGTTAAACAAGATCGCGGACTTGAGCTTATTATTATTCAATCCCAATATGTGCCTCTTTTCCAAAACAGGAAACAATTCTCGAGGTGAGCAAAATGTATAAATATATATAGAACTACTAATCGACTAACAGTCGACTACCAACACCAACTAGTCGACTAGCACTTTTCAATAGTTGTCCCAGCCCTACTTTATATGCCGTCAACCGGATGTTTTTTTATGCCATATAATGCTTCAACCTATCAATATCCAGACTTTATATGGATTTGGGTGCATATTAAGTCCGGCTAGCAAATAGTGAGCCATGATTTAAATAATAACATAAGTCAGGTACAACAATAAAACGACAATACTAATGCTTTATTCAGAGTGGCTGGTACATTTAAACAACGATCAGCAAATAAGGACTCCACCTGCAGATGATTTGTGAATGCAAAACAACATCCCTGTAGTTGGACATCAGAGCAGACTACCCTTGAAATGGTTTACAGTCTACCCTTCAAACAATCCTTGTACATGTGATCACTGTTATAATGAACGTGTAGGCCCTACTTCTGATGAAATGTGTGCAACATGAAGCAGATGCAAGTATTATGTAGAAAGAACTAAATAGTGGTCATACACAAATTGTCAAAATGAAAATACAAGTTTTATAGATCATCACTACTATTTTATGAACTGTAAATCCTACATCACGTTACACAACGTGACCCTGTTGCGTCGTGTAACAGGGGTAGAAATAGCTGCAGTTGTGTAGCCAAAATATGCCCCATTTACTATTTTGCTATCTATATGGGTCCCCATAATATATATATATAGCAAAATAGTAAACATACCCATATAGATAGCAAAATAGTAAACACCGTAGGAACAGTGCACGCCTGATCCAAACAATCTCTTTCGCTAAGGGCGAGTTTATTTTTCAACAATCACTGTAACATTTCGTTAAAAATCACATAGCATAAACATTAGGTACCATGCTCTCCTGACAGCGATAACACATCAGTTAATAAAATATATTTTAAATGTTACCGATGTCGGGAGAGAATGAAGCATTACATGCCAATGAAAATTGAGGCTGTAAATATATATATATCAGTGTATATATTGCTATTGAAAATGATAATCCTAGCGAAGATCGAATTCATTCGATATTTCGTTACTTGATTTGTTTAGGTTTCTTAGAAATATTCATATTTATATTTGTGTGAAATTTCTACACGAACAATGTCACCGTAGGAAACACCTGTACTGGCCAAAATGGGTGTTGCGTACAGCAACTCCCAATTTCTGTCGAGTACAGTCGAACTGGAGCCATGCACACTATTTTCTAGAGATAAATACAAAATAAATTATATGAATTTAAGATTGAATAAGCGTTTACTGAATTTATAAATGTTCATAAAGACATGTTCAATAAGTTAATGAAAACCTGCTAACTACTAAATAATTGTAAACCGTACTTTTCCAGCCCCTCTATCAGGCAGCTTGGAACTTGTGCCGAAATTTACTCAATATGTACTAGTATGTTGGTATCCTTTTAAAACATTTTGCGGTATTTTATGCAGTAGATCGCTTAGGTGTCCAAATTATAGTATAATTTCACATTGATAGTATGAACTATATTCATAGAATGTTTCAAATTACCGGTTTTGTAAATTAACATTAGGTAAGCAGACTGTACACTTTAAGGGAGTTGCCGATTGATTCTGCCACCCCTGTACTCGTAGTTATGTTGCTATTGTCGTGGTAGTTGATATTATGTATACAGATAAAACAACCAATTTCTGAATAGATGTATACTCATGAAAACATGTAGGAAGCACATACCAACTACAAATAATATTTATTTATTCTTAGTAATACAGTTTCAGCGATGGAAGTAGAAGGAATCGACGATTCATTTGTTTCACTCAACGAGTCAGAACTCACAAATATGTTAATTTGTAACGGTTGTGGCAGGATGCTTCAGTCGAGATATGTATTGAAACTTCATTCTGAAAGTAAGCATAATGACTATTGAAGATTCACTCATCATGCAGAAAGAATGTTAATCATGTCAGGAGGGGTATCCTATAAACAGCTTTGTTTTGTGACTTAAGTCAATCAAAAAACTTAAGTTTATAGAAAAAAAATTACTTTGGGGACTCAGTCGAAAACTTAGCTGTTTTAAAAAACAAAAAACGGTATCGGTTTTCCAAGCATGGTACCAGTGGTCAGAAACAGCTAATTATAGTCCTCGATAATTATCGGTAACTTCCGATGTGGGAATTCCCCACGCCTGACCAGCTGCTGACAGGTGTCAACAGCTCAACACTGCACGTGCATGAAAGAAATACACACTTTCGTATCAGACATGTCCAATAGAAAGCATACAATCATGCAGCTAGGATATTTCTCCATTGACATACAACTACAGAGACGAGATTCGATAATGTTTCAACTATAATTTACTCTGTGAGACGGTACATAGAGGATTCACGGACGGTAAGGACAATGTTTACATCCTAGTAATTTTTTACTTGGAATACCATCGAGTGACCGTTTGTCGTGCTCTTAGGATCAAAGCAAAGTGTGCGCGATCTATTGACAACTGTATCGAAATTCATGATATTTTTCCTTGTACCATTGCATACTTACGCTTGATAATGACATTTTTATCAGATCTGCGTGATATTATGTGGTAATTGTCAGACGTCAAATTAGCTGCAGTTCTGTATTTTTAAAAATTCCTCTTTTACTACTTTGCTATCTATATGGCACCCTTTAGCTACAGCCGATCTAGTCGCATGCATCCACAAAAGGACAACCATGATCTGGCGTGCAGATTTATTGACTATGTGTGGCATAAATACACGGGACGTAACCAAAACCAATTAGAAATGGATTCACTAAACATTATGCTTCATATATCCAGGCTTGTTTTGGAATGAAGAGGTTGTTTTCATACAGTATTTTATCAAATAACCACCCTGCCATCTTTTAAAAACAACAGTAAGGGCCACATCCAGATTACTGAGACTACTAAATTTGCAGACGGAGTTGCGTGACAGCTAGGGGTGTAACGATAAGTTGATAAGTCGACCTATTGCGATAGTGTGTGTCCCGATAGCAATCTATCGATAACAATCTTAACAGTCGATAACTATTGCCGATAGTATGATGGACTATCGATAGTTCCGATAGTTTAAATCTTTTAAAATTTCTGCTTACTTTCTGGAACTCCAACTTGTCCTGTCCCCGATTTCAACTATTGACGTCAATTGCAGCCTAGACGGGTATTGCTATTGCATAAGTTTGTGCTTTTGGGATATACGTGAAATGTAGCTAGTTACCCAATAAAATATGTTTGGCCATGACATATGTAAACAAACCCTTAATTGTATGCATTTAACATTCATTTTGCATACTTGAGTACTATCGTGATACTATCGCGATATTTTTGTCAAATTGTGATAGTATAGTGATAGCAATTCTAACTATCGCAATACTATCGTGATAGTGAAATTACCTGTGATAGTCACCCCTACTGAACATGGATAGCTGATGTATAATGTAAAATTCTTAAAAAATACAAACCATCAAATAAAAATCATACATAATTTGTTTAATGAAAGTAAAAGTTAATCACTTTTAATTCATTACGTTTGATGACAGCAATAAGTATTCTATCCTGATTATGGAAATATAAGTTGGATGAAGACCCTTCATTACCAGCATGTTGATTCCACAACACACAACCAGCAGCTTGTCATCAGTTTTATGGACTGACTGACGGAAAATGATGTCACTGACAGATTGAAAACTGACAGATATAGTTGTTTATGGCTAATGCACAAGTGTGAGTGTGTTACATTATGATATAGCAAGATCATCTATTATATTTTTTTCAGTGTTTTGCTTCATGGTTTTTTAAAAACAAAATGGAGCATGGTGTTATTCCTTCTTCTCAAACTAGAGTGGGTGTGAATGGTTAACTCTGAGTTCCGTGCATGAAATGTAGGCTAATTGAAATGTGCTGTACATAATGAGCCTTGGGCACTACTTATTCAGGTTGAAATGTGTATACCTACGTAATACCTAATTTACACCACCACTGCATATATCAACATGCTTCTACACTTTCATCTCACACGCCTTCATATCATAACACAACCTCTGTAGATCATTTCATACAAGTTAATGATATTTACTTTCCTTATCACACTATTTGATTTTCAAAGCTTACTATGTTGTTAAAAGATTTAACCAATCTTAACCCATATCAGAATCTAGAGTCAATAGCTTTAGTTACAATAATGAAATAAATTTGACCCAACATTCCTGCATTTCTCAGTGCTAATATTTCTGTTATGTATACAAATGCAATCATTTGTTTACATCTGCAATATTTCATTGGTAGGCATGAATAACCTCTTTGATAAATACTAGCATTTCTTGTAATAACATCATTTCCGTATGACACATATACAGACGTTATCTCGTAATAAAGCCTGTATCTAATATGACATACTTCAACTTGAGTATCGGGCCTTCCTATCTATCGGGTGTATAAATGCAAATTTAGCAGGAATAACAATAGTATTTCATGGAAAATTAGCAGTAACGGCAGGAAACATGAACGCATGGGCGGG
>JAUTBQ010161190.1:0-12678 GCA_032361185.1 Lepetodrilus ovalis | reverse complement strand
CCCGTAGTTAAGACTCAGCAGAGGCCAGCTAAGTTTAAGTTTGATTGGAGTGTTGAATTATTTGCGTGAGTCGCCAACCATATCGATTATGCCATGATACTTACTTCAAATAGAAACAGTTGTTTTCATTGGAATTATATTTCCACGTTAATTAGACCGTGCAGACGAAGTGATAACGTAAAGTCGAATTCAATGTAGGATTTAGAATGTCAGAATCCAACAAAGTACTGGAAGCCGGTGCTGTGTAGGACGTGCTGCTAATGTCGTCTTATTTATGGAACTCACACTCGATACTTTTTAGAAGAAATCAATACGACGGTGTTAGGAGTCAATAAAACGAAAGTAAAAAAGAAATCGAAATAACTACGCGGTTCTTGTCTGCAAGTCAAGCGAGGGTCTGGACGAGAAGACGTAGCATTGTCTCCGCGTACACTGATGTCTTTGTACTCACAGGCATCCTTCTTTACGGTATTTGATGTCTTATTTATTAAAGATCCTAGTGTATATGTGTATGTGGCATTCCCACGTATTGAACTTGAAATTGGGAACCGATAATTCAGATACTAGTATTGATATCTGCGTTATGAAATACCGAATATCCAAATACATTTAGGTTCCTTTACTGGAGGATGTGGTGTGGGTGGTTGGTTGGTGGGTGAACGGTTAATAAACACCACTCTCACTCCTATGTCATCCATCACGCACATGCACACGCTTACATGCACACATACATTCCCCGCTCTATAGGTAGTCACGATGTAGCCACGGATGCACACATGGTAAAAACAGCCCGTGATATTTATCTTAACGAAAACAGAAATAGGTTGGCAGTGTTTACAAGATAATTATCGCCTGGTCCAGGTTTCAACATACAAGTTGGTGTTATTAACACATCTAATTAAAACTAATAAGGAGTTTCTCCCGTCGGTAAATACTTCAATATGCCATATGACTCTCAGTTGGATACCTTTGTATATTAATAAAACAAAATACCGTCTTCGTTATTGGGTTTACTTTATTTTAAGGCACGTATACATACTAGTAGACTATATACAATTACTAACAGTTTATCGAAAGTATACTAAGAAAGACGTGCCTCGCTTGTAAAACCATATTCATCAGCATAACCAATTCCATAATCCGACTATCATGTGATGGGATGTATATGTTGCTAATTTAGTACCAATAGTAGACAGAATACCGTCCTGTTGTATGTACAGTTGTTGCAAATACATATTTCTAAGATTAGATTATCAAATCCAGCTGGTGTTATTGATGTTAAAACTATAAAGATTTCAACGTTGTCGCCGTCTAGGTGGGGGAATGGATGGTTATACCACTACGAGTCTTGGCACGCCAGGCCTGTGAGGTATGGACTAGGTTAGGTCGAGGTATGGAGGTTGTAAACAGTGTAGACTGTGAACTGCATTCCTATTGATTCCGAGTGCAGTTTTTCTTTTCAATATCCTTAGAAATACGGCTTTTATAAGGAGAAACATATCTGGACAATTCTTTGAAAGATAATTGTCAACGTTCTAGTGCTTGCATGTTTATTTGACGGATATGCGTTAAGTTCTGTTTCCTTGATGGGTAACGTTATATGACGGTAACGTCAACGCACGGATACGTCAGGGTTGGTATTCAGTGACTGTCAGTTATGTCGATTAATCTTCGGTAAGTCAATAATGAATTGGAGGGTCACTCAAATATTGTGGGAGGTGACGTCTTTCTCTGCCTACGCATGAGAAACGCCGTCTGCCAAGTCCGCGGGTTTAACTCCGACGTGCCTGTTGAACATCTTCAGAAGGTGCCGTCACAATGGCGTTGGGAATACCACGTGACTGGCGCGGGAAGTAGCGAGAAGTCGCGTCAGGTTACTCCGCGATTAGATGAACTGATCGGGGCTCTCGATGTTTCGATCACGTGGTACATAATTCAACAGGACTCACTGTTTGATGTTCAGCAGATAATCAATAGACATGTCCCGCTCTCAGATCCCATCGGTGATCTACTTACTGGAATACCTTTCCATGGGAAATAGCCTCACAGCAGACATTCCTAGAATACAACGTATACATTCTGACACGTGTACGTATAGACATTGCAAGCGTTTGTGTTTAGTTGACGCGTAATGGTATAACCTAGGTATATTGTGTGCGTCCATGTCACTGTCTGCGAATTAATGTCCTTCACCTTGGTTCTCATTATTAATGTACAATAATGTTTTAATTAAATATCAGTTTCTTACGTTTATCGACAAAGTCGAAAACAGTATTATATGATAAATGATGTGTCTGGATCTAAAACTGAGTCCATGCCCGATCTTCTTCTTGTATCCTGATGTATGTACTATACGTCACCTCTTGAGGCATTGAAGAACATTTTAATAAATGTAATATGTATTTCATTGTAATGTGAGTGTGTAGCGGTGCGTACCAAATAGAGTAATTCAATTCTTCACGTGTGATCCGTCTGAAATACACTGGAAGTCAACAATACTTGTCCTAGCTTTGCCCTTCCATCCCACCTATTCCTAGCTACTCCGACCTAACTTCCGATCGTGAACTCGGTTACAGTATTACCCCAAGGAGATTGCTGTTAACCGATTACTCGCAGTTGCAATCTACTAACGTTCCAGTAACCCAGAGATGCAGTAATGCGATTCTACGTCAGTGCCAGTAGGTTCCATGTGACAAAATCAGAGGCAGCTCTTACCGAGTTCATGTCGCAGAGATATCAACATGTCTTGCCATTGATCTTATTAAAATATGCATTGACGTTGTTCCGGTTCGTGTTCCAACATATGATGCTATCTACCAGTTGGATTGATCGAGGTATTAGCCATGCTGTTTTACACTCTAGTGCACTTACACAACAGTCTTAATATGGATCTAAATTTGATTCATTTTTATGAACACACTGGTGATATAACACCTCAGACAAGAGACTAGAGCCTTCTCTATATTAGTCTGAGAACATCAATTCAGCAACATGAATCCACATCGCTGCACTGCATTCACCGCGTGTCCAATATTTGCAGTAGTAGACTCAGTTCCACTCTCCAGACAACAACTATGTATTGATTTAATACTAAAACGTAAAGTGACGGAATCGATTTTTGATATCGTTGTTGTTCTAGCTTTGTGTCAATTATTTGATCACTATCACTGGTATACGTAGAACTAGGATTACTCTCGGCAGTTGAAAGCGCAGTTCTTCCGTATCGATCTCTCTTGTACGTGTGTATATATACCTGCCGGTCATTAATTTGTAAGCAATTCACCGCCGAGATATTTCTGGATAGACATGGTGACCTAGCGACATGAATGCATCGCCAAGGTCGTACAGCAGCAAAGGACGCATAGATTTGTGCATTGGTTTAGATTGAATGTCAATAGAGCATGCGATCAGCAATACGGGCTCTTGTTAATATTTAATAATTATTGTATTTTTAGTCTAACGTGGACATCCACTATAGCTATCATGCATGGGAATGATTCCGTCGGTTTGGAATACCACTAATTCAAAGGTATCCATTTGAGAGATAGGTTTCAGAGTCGAATATACGATACGTTAATGCTATACTTTCCAATGAGTATACAGTATTGATGTATACATGTACACAATTAAATACAAATAGTCATATTTCTATGTAAAATCACTAGTGGTCAGTCTTCGAAGAGTCATGAGAACGCCGGAGACCGATAATCATATTCCATATCCAGATACCGGCAATGGTCACGGCCCTGTCGGCGTTAGCAACGCATGCTGTTGCTAGGCTGGGTTATGATATTAATCTAATGAATTCTATCGCGTGTCCCCTCGACCGACATTCAAACAACGGTGGACGAGTTCCTCATCTCTACAGCCGTGCCGGGATACGGCGGGGACACTCGGCTCAATCTCGGGGGTATGTTTGGACCACCTAGCAGTTCCCACTCACGCTTAGCTAAACATAGTTAGGTGCTGACCTTTCCCTGCTGGTCTCCGGATAGAAGCTTCTAATGCACTTGGTCGTGTGTCCATGTGTGTGTATACAAACGTTGTTTGCCGTGTTATTAGTTTAATTGATTCGCGGTGTGCATATTGATCAGGGTTGGTCTCTCTTTGAAATATTGAACATGACACTAGAATCATTGCAATGTTCGAATAAGATGCACCTAAAGATTATACTAAAATAAATATATGCAAAGCTTAGCGACAGTGAGTCGCATGACGTATTTATTCAACACAAAGAATGTAGACCTGTATGTGTATATTGTAGATAGGTTCAACTTATGCTGCCACATGTATTGGATCATGACAAGTAACACTAGACCTATATATTGTATATAGAGAATATTGGAAGAAATCCTGTAGTTTCTGAACAGTCGCAATGCTTAGTATAGTAGAGACCAGTAGTTGGTCACGTGATATTTGACACGCTTTCTCACTTTGAAGTGCAATTTAGAACGTGCAGAAACCTGTCAAGATTTATTATAGAAAATGGTTATATATGTATATAAAACGTGCATATCAATGAAAAGAAAAGCGTTGTTATTAAACGTCATGAAGACACATCGGGTTCAAGTTGAAAACTAAAGCATAAAATCGTTTCAACTTTACCTTCAACTTCAACGTTCTCCAATAATGGAATACTACTGGATCTGTTTTGTATGTATGTTCCTATACGGACTATCACTGTACTGGAAAATGTAGAAACTCATAGAAATATGAGATTTTGTTCCCGATTTTACTTGACTATTCGTCAGCTCTCTATCATCCGTAGTCAACACCAGTACAGTTTCTCATACTTAATAAAACATATATCTTTGTATTTCAAATGTTGTTGGAATGGGCCAGTGTGCTGGTCAAATACGACCTGTTGTCGTGGGTGGTGTCGTATGCTGGATATTGAATTCTGATTGGTTAATGGAGCAGGGTATTATTTCCTAATATAGCCTACGTACGTCGCCTCGTGGTTGTGCTATACGCCACCAGAATCGCTATTTACCGATGTGTGTTACTAAGACTGTTCTTGTTTCTTATGTTGGCAGGATTAGCAATTGAGTGTTTCATCTGCAACTCGTTTCTCCACGGTGACGACTGTCGTAACTTGCCGAAGGAGACACACTACTTGTATGCACAGAAATGCGACGACCTCGCAGGGAACAAGACGTATACAATGTGCAGAAAGATGGTCCAAAAGTGTAAGTGTGCGACTAGTGATAGTCGAATAGTCATTGAATGTCCACGACCTGGCCAATGTGTAATATATGCACATTTCTAATCCAGAATATGAAGGTACTTTTCGCTATGCATTGTCATAGAAGATAGCAGATTTTGAACTTAAAGGCATATTATCACAGATATGTACAGTTATTTTGGACTGGTTCTTAGCAACAACTGCAAAATACATTCACTTGACATACATATAATCATGTTTTTCCTTCCAAAAACCTTTCCACCGCTGTATGGTAGGCAAGATTCAATTTCAACAAACCGTTTTGGACCTAGCCTTTTATATAACAAGTTAACAACCTGAACAAAGGTAGTTCTTTTTGCTTCGTTATATTAACTATGATTGCTTCACGTATCAGGTGATGCATCAAAGACAAGATAATTCTTAGTACGTAGCCCTAATTCATTTACAATATGAACTTTGTGTTAACTATCGAGTGTTGCATCAATAAAAAAAAAACTTTTGGGTGGACAAATCAAACGTGAGTAGTCGCAGAAATTTGACTGTCCGTTATATAGGTCAACCAGTCGTGATAGTATGCCTTTAGTGTTATATTGGACTAGTACCTAAACCAAGAATACATTTTGATATAATATTCTTATTTCAGTTAAAGAAGACGATCGGGTAATTCGTCAATGTGCCTCCTTAGGAGATTTAGGCTGCTTGGAGAGGATTGGAACTAAGAACGTGAACTTCAACTACTGCCACTGCGACACAGACATGTGTAATCAGGGACCACTGGTCATACCTCACTTTCAAGCCACTCTGCTTGTCGCTATAGCAACGTATATTTCTCCCAGAATCCTTCAGTGGTTACGAGGATGAGTTATTGACCTTCATTCTATGTATAAGGGCGAAGACCACACAGAAGAAACCAACATGGATTCCACGTTACATCCGGGACTGTGTTGGCAATTAATAATACATGAATGTGATGCAAGTTTAGCATAGTGCAGAAATAGACCGCTATCATCGCATGCTTCGCAGTACATCACACTATTTCATGACTTACAATTTCAAGATGCTCTCTCACGCCACCGGAACTATGAAGCTTTGTCAAGGTCACTTGGAATCACGTCACGGGGAATCACGCGGTAGTACGTCGCTTCATGGTCACGTACATGCTTCACATTCCACTGTGCTCCGAGTCTAATCCCGTATTTAATTATAGATTTCTCGTTTTAATATTTTAATATTATAATAATGAAAGGAAATACTTTGATAACTATTATCTAAATACAATTTTAAGTGATGAAATGCTAGTCAAGTATACTGAATTTATCTTCAAGAAGAATTTAAGATCTAATATAAATACGTCTAGAGCATGCTTGAACAAATAATTTATACCAAATAGAAGCCGATGAAGGTCAATTGTATGGGAAGATAACATGTTGTGTTGTCTCCAAAGCCAAACATAACAGAGAACAAGTCATACTGTAGGACGATCGTGGCTGAAAGATAGATCCATACAGTGATGCCGTTATTGATATATTTAACTACTGTTAAATTTGTGAACGACTTCGAATGGTTATTGAACATTGGCTCAGGGATGCAGAGTATTTTTTGAAGCATGGATTTGCTGATTTATTATTGAAAAGTTGTACAGTAATAAAATAATTGTCTTACAACACGGCAATACTACAATATAGTATACCCGCGTTATATCAAATGTTCAGTGGTTTAGTTTGTAGTGTTGAAAGGCAAATTGGTATTGTAAACATTATTTCTCAACTAACTTTATACGTTAAAGAAGACTCCAGTAAGGGCATATGGAGCCACGGAAGCTATCGGTGAGCTGCGCATCACTGCTATTGCACTAGTCTAACGTCTAGAGCTTGCTATATATGTTAATCAGAATTTGCTATAATCTTCCTTATCATTGACACAGTTTGCACTATTAGTAGGTTCCTATATATCAAAGGAATGTGTTGCCTTGTGTGGATAGAGGCTCAGATCGGCATGCTCAGTTCAGAGTGATCTCGCTTATTATTGATGAGTACATCTCGTGTCTTCTGGTCCTTTCTCCCGAGGCATGCGTCACGAGTTGTTCTGATAGATGCTTCCTCAGTACTTACTGTATGCCATCAGGATAACTCTGCTTGTAGAGCTGCTTGCACCATCATAGGACATCGTGTCAGTAAAGGACATCGTGTCGGTGTAGAAGATCGTGTCAGTACGTGACATTACGATTAGGTCATGCTTCATTGGTGTCAGTTCTCCAAGGGACAAACCTCTAGGACATCCTATCCGATGGGCCCGCGTATCTGTATCTCGAGACATGCTCGATGTCGATGCACGTGTTGTTCTGTCGTTATTGACATTCAAAATATCCGGCAGACTTCGGAACGGGATCTCGGCACATTCTACCAAGATGAAGCTAACATGGAACAGTACACAAGGACAGAACCAGCAGCACGAGAACGCCAAGTTGTCTTTCCTTAACTTGTGAAATGTGAACGTTATGTAACATACTATGATGATCATCACGTGACCACGAGTCGATGGATCCAATGTTGACCATTCACAAAACAAGTCATGACAATCACTTGTTTTTATGCATTTTATCGAATCTATATGTATAGGCAGGATCAGACACCACGGAGACATTCAATCCCCCGTCAATATATAGGAATATCTGTTGTTGTACATCATTGACCATTTCCCATGGAATTGAGCATATATTGTTTGATGAATGGCTATGCCGGTTGTGCAAGAGAATATGACCGGTCACAGGGCGAAACTAAAACACGAGTTGAACGATAACATGTATGACGGAATGCTAATTGTGAGACTTGGGGGTATTCTATCTAGTCCAGACCAGGAATACCTATCTTCTCCAGTGTCAAACTGATGTGCTCGGTGTATCATATACCGGTCTGTAAATATCACGTCCTCTCTTCCAAGCTCAGATAGGTTACAACATCGCCATTAAGATCCTATACTTCCATACAAGAGGAGCCATCAGATAGCAAGTACCAGGCAAGGAAGTCGGTGATAACATCAATAACATTATAGGAAGGAATCAACCAATCAAAGTTCAGTATACAGAACATCTGACAGCTGTTTGTATATGCTCTGAGAATGGATGAACTGTATGAACAATTTTATGTTACAGTTATATAATGAAATGAACTTACTGGTTATAGAGCTTTGTCGAGATGTGTTGATGACAAATGTGACTAGAAACGTATGCGTGTCTGATCAGTAAGAACATTATGCATAATAGAACGCTGAGTATATTTGATATAATCTTAACATTGTGTCACGTTCAATAACTGAACAGTACGTAAGGCTAGAAGAAGATAACTTAATGAATACCGTTAGCTTGAAATACCACTTTGAAGAATGGCCTCCATTCTATCAAAACCAGCGTCATTCATTGAAGTAGAGGTATTCTAATAGAGATTTACTGTATGTACTCGTAGAGTAGGAATGTAGTCATGCTAATTACTTCCACAGAAGTCTATACGCATGTTCTGGTTGTGATAAGTATCACCATATCACTACATCCCCGTCCGCATTGCCCCACTCCTGATCCAGAACCCCCGGCCCATTTACCTCCACTTCAGCATACTTGTCCAGCATTAAGAACGTATAATATATCCAAATCACGACACGAAACATTGCTAGTAATTGGCAAATGACGATGTTCTTATCAATCGTTAGGAAAGACCATTCGCATATAATCAACTGGTGAATGTGTCGCACAATACGCATGACCTCAATTTTCGAATGCAACATCACAATCCATAGATTCCCCTATTTCCGGATGTTTACAGGTCATGTTCCACTAAGGATTTTATATATTAATATCTATATCAGCATATGCAAACTTTGGCGGCCTGCCCTTGTGTTCGTATGTCTGACCTAGGTCAAGACAAGCAACCAGGGATGCACGTTCTGGTACGTTCAGTTAGTTACACATCTTCAACAAACCCGTCTGAGTCAGCGATGGATATGACCCGCCCCACAATATTACATGTTAATCACCAGGCTCCATCCCCACTAGCACATCCTACCCACCCTTCTCTCCATCCCCACCCCACCCCCAACCATACACCCCACACATGTACGTCCAACACGTGGACAAGAACCTGCTTAATCTGGCCACGATGCATCGATGACGCTCTAATGACACCACAGCTTACTACTTCGGTCCAAAGTTCAACTCTATGAAGGTTGCACATCTAACGATTTGGGTCGAATGAGCAAGCTATGGTTGTCGTAGTGTCATCTTCGTGCGCATGGCGTAGGAATATTACGTCGAGTAAGAAGTATTCTATGCAGACGCTCCTTTCATAGGAGTACTCTGTACTGTGTATCTATTGTCCGTATCATTTGTAGTGATGTTTCTCAGGAGGTAGAGCATGTGATACGTTACCCTATTGCTAAAAAAGGCATTACCCAATGCTGGTTATACAGTAATGTTTGGTTACGGAAACACGAATTTGTTGTTGGTTACTTTTGTTATTTGTGTTTGTTGTTTATACATGACGGACATCACTCACGTTGTATTTTCTTTACCTTTCAGGTGTACATAGAGTAAACGTAACGTGATACGATACGGCGCTCTAGTGGTGCCTACGACCGTGTGGCGTCATTTCCTGTTCTTCCCATAATGCAACAGCAAAAATAGCATCAAGCTGATTGACCGATTGTATGGGTGTTTTAAATTGTATTCAATATAGGATCACTTTGCATATATAGTTGTTTTCATGACAGACAGGAAATGACGTCACCGAGAGCCTGCCATGTTACTCAAAAAGTTGTCTGATGTGCATGTTGGCTACTAGTGTAAACTTAGACATTGTTATCATGTGTTACATACTGAGACAAAAGTGGTTGTCACTTTGACTATCTCAGCTATGTTATGACGCCAGCAGTGGCAGTTTGAAGGTCATCGTGACCTGTGGTGTAGCGTCCAAGCTACTGTCCATTCTAGGTTAGATCATACCCTGCCTCCCGATACTCTTTCACGTCATAGAAATTAGCCTTACTTCATTCCAATGTTTTGTCTCGTGTACTGTCCCAGATTTCATCTTCAAGCTATTGCAGCGTTGGGTGAAACATTCTTCATCGGCCACAGATAATGTAAATTTCACGGAGAGCATACATTAGCTAGTTGTAAAGAATGCTACCTATACTTGACATTTAAACCATTATGTTCAATTTAATGTTTCGAAATTAATACGTCTAGATGAACATACTAACTTTGAAAACTTATTTCCAAATTTTGTATTAAAAAAAATGTAAGGAAAAATGTTCATACAAATTTGTATGGAAAGATATCGTTATCTGCATGTTAGTCATAAGCTGCGTGATTCCTAATTACGCATGCGTAGTGACTTATTGCCATCCACCCAACGCAACGATAGCACTGCTCTGTTGTGAATCGGAGGTATGTAACAGGGGTCTTACATATCTCCAGAACCACGCGAACAGTTCCGAGATGTAGACAAGACTAGAGTAATTACCTCGTTAGAGAGCTAACTGGTTCCACTTGTAAAATAGATGTTGTTCTTGTACTTACTGTGTGTAGCCCTAGCAAGAAATCATTACTTTTTATCTACGGTGTATTTCTTTTAAATGATCCTAGTTAAGTGCTATTACTCTACGAAAACACAAGGACTTTGACCACAGGACATTGGCGGATATTGAACAGATGGAAAGCTGAATCCTTAGGGTGTAATGTACGCGAGACGTACACTAGTGTTGCTTGTACGACAGCATGGCACCTTGAAATCCATGTCTTGGAGGTGATTTGTTATCTGTGCATGTGGATTGGTCAAACCCAATGCCAGCTGGGTTCCTACAACCAATGGCCTACAGAGAAGAAAGAATGGATACCCAGCGGAGTGTGAATACTCCGTGTGTGATCTACCTGTCAGTGTGTGATCTACCTGTCAGTGTGTGATCTACCTGTCGGTGTGTGTGTCCTGTGGTAGTAGCATGTAGCGGTGTTGTAATTCTCACTCTAGAGTGTGTCCATCCAGTTGCTGTCGTGATCGGTCACTCTGATCGATTAGTTGCAATAAAATCACATATCGACAACGAATACATGTCTGTTGTTAATGCTGTTGATGAGTAGAGTCGGAGAAGGAATAGAATGTTGGGCGTACATTGAGCTCATTCTGCTAATGCTAAGTAGATTATGCCAATGTGTATTCAAATCAAAGTACAAAATAGGAAAACGGATATTTTATTTCAGCCATTTAGCAATTCTGTACGTAGACATTCTGAAAAAAAAGTGTCTATAGGACATGAAATGCCATATCGTACAACTTTCCATGGCTTTATCGCATTAGATGACTAAGAGTATTATATGCATATGTTATGGAGGCGCGGTTGTGCGTGATCATATTGTTGAAAAATTGATTATGTCAGCGAGCATGCACCTGCTCAACTCGTACCTTGCACAATGTTGCAGCACACTAATGGAGATCGATTCCACATGTGTCTAGCTGGTAACCGTCTAGCTAGCAGTTATTATTATGAAACGTATTGCAGGTGGACTTTAAGCGTACTGTGTTCACCGTGATACTGTGTGCACGGCGTACCATATTACACAGACTGGTTAATGTCACCAAATGAGTTTTGATGGTTCTAAGCGTGTACTGAATCTTCATGCTTCAAGTCTATGTTTCGTATGCTCTCAAGTCTATGTTTCGTATGCTCTCTAGTCTATGTTTCGTATGCTCTCTAGGAAGGGGTGGGGCGGGGGGTGTATATAGGGTGTATACATACATACTCTCTGCTGAACATGTCTGCCTCCATAGGGAATGCGTACAAGAAGTAAACATTCCTCGTAAATGCAAAGAGATATTCAAATACACGTTTGTATAAAAAAAAAGTACATATTAACTATACAAAGGACAACTGGAACAACATCTACATGTATGCAAGTTGTTTCGCATCACTGTACATTTCCCGATATTAGCTAGTCGCAATTTCCGGGTTGGATCCGTAATGGATCTATACAACTCTAATTGGTGTATTGATACTATAGAAATTTTGCAAGTTCTTTCCGATAACAACATAAAATATTTACAAGAGGACATGAATACAAAATGATTATGGACAAACGACCGCTAATTTCACCGATTATCAATTATGCATGAGACAGAACGCCGACCCGCCGAGATGTACAGTGCATGGAGTGTCGATAATGAAGAACACCACAAGACTTGACGTGCCCATATTGCCAGGCAGCACGATATACGCCAGTGGAATGAACAGCTGTATGTCCTGGTAGATATGTACAAACAGGATTCGTATGTACATTTAATCAGCAAAGTTTGAAATGTTAACAAAAACAGACATGCCAGGTAGCTGGCACTTGCAGTCTGAGAGACAACCTGTTCCGGTCAATTCATTGAAACATATACTGGTTACGGGCCTATTATCGCCTGAAATATGGACGTTTTCCTGGATATTTTTCTTAATATGTACATCAACCT
>JAUTBQ010161179.1:0-12678 GCA_032361185.1 Lepetodrilus ovalis | reverse complement strand
TGTGTGTGCGTGTGTAACGCCCAGACTGTATTGTACTAAACGGCGTGACTCTAAAGTAATCTGACTACCATACTTAGTCATTGTGTTGTCAGAGGATGCAAACTATAACTTCTCTGAAGTCACAACATAAAATCCCAACAACTCATTCACTTCCGAGTTTCATCATCTACGGTACTTGCAACCATCATTAGCTAACAGGACATGTTATGCCATATGCAAGTGACTTGGTTGCTTGGCAACTAGATTATCAGCAGTGGAGGTACATATAGACTAGGGATAGGTCTCATTTGAGACCCGTAGGTAACAGCAATGCCCAGACCAGTATAGAGCTGAACCTCGCTGCTGAAGTGTCACCTCGCAATGGCCACCTCGCAATAGATTACAGTCCAGATCTGGTTAGAGACAATGGTGACCGGGATTACTTCGTTCCATAAGCACGTGACCCAGAAACACGTAAACCATTCCTGCTAACGCTTACGTGAATCTGACTCCGTTAACGAGGTTGCAAATGGGGAAACGCGCTAGCTCAGGTGTAAGAACTTCACGCCCTAAAATGATGGCTATCCCCTTGGTAATTTTCTCATCGTCTCGGAAACTAGTAGGCCTTAATGATGATGAAGAGGAAATTGATAGTTTACTATTTGTCACTATCTAAATCACTTGAAGCTCATCGCCCTAATAGTACGAAATAAATTGATTTCTTTCTCACCACGAGGAACAGTTTGGACATCGGGTCCAAGAGAACGGTGCTAATTGGAAGACCACGCTCCGTCCGTGCAAAACGAATGGACCTACGTTAGACTTGGTGCTTAGAGAAGTGATGACTTTTGTACAAACCTTTATGAGATCTCTCTTGACATGAAAAATGCAGTTGCTTCTTTAAACGGAATCGGATTTTATAAAGATGGACAAACATACGTGTAGTTGGATGGGTTTTTGTCCTAATGAGAATCTATTAGACTTCGTGATTTGTTCATGTAAAATTCGACTTTGTCACTGTATTCAGTTCCATTTCTTCGAATTACAATTGATTCCTAAAAGTGCTAAATTTGACGAAAGTATACGTGGGCTGAATTTTAACCCGTTTATTTTAAACTCTTGTGCACAGGGCTGACATTGTAAAACAGGTATCCTGAAAAAAATCTCAGTGACAAACAAAGATAATGGGGTGTTTTGGAGGTGGTTGAGGGAGGTGATACCATTTATCCTTGTTTCGATTAGTGTGTAAATATAATGTGTTTTTCTAATAACACAAGATAATTTAATTTAGTTATTAATATGGTGAATGCTAATTTCAAATAGGGTCGACAACTAATATCTTAAGCCAACGAGCAAGTTAAAAAGGTACGCAATCATTTCTCCATAAAGATACAAAATGTCACGGTTATTTCGTTCGTAGATATGAATTAATAAACATGCTTGGAATTTTAAAGTCAATGAATGAAAAGTCTTTTAAAGTTACGAATAATATTGCAATATAGGAACCGTCTTGGTTCTAGAAGAATCCACACATTGATATTCTTTGCATATATTCATGACATGGAATTACACGAGTGGAACTGCTTCTGAATAATGGCTGTGCACCAACCCCGTATAATGCATTTTAAAACAGTAATTTGGATTTGTATTCATAAATAGTTGGTAAACTTTGTTAAGTTGCGTATGTTCGTGCACATCTCGCATCCCTTGGCACAAGGCACAAAGAACTGTATCTGCGACCCCCTGAAAGTTATGCATCTGCAATTGTTAAATCTCGTAGAATCCCAGGGGGTTGATATCTCTTGACACACATTCCCAATACTCGATAGTTCAATCAATCTTACTAATGATGAATTTGTGTTCCCCAATGTCGAGATTTCGTCATTGAAGTCCATTTTTCAAGTCCCCTAAAAGAGGTGCCCTCCTAAAATGGAATATTAATCACAAAACAAATTGGACACTTGGTGTGCCTCTGGCTGGAAGGACATTTGGAGGACACGTGACCATGGCAAATATCGCACTGTAAGCTCGTAAACACGCCATGTGGTGTGCACTACACTGTTAAGTATTAATATCTGAATTTTTGAATTTTGAATAAGACTCCTTGAAATTAATTAGTAATTCATACCATGCAAAATACACTTTCTCAGTTCATGTGAAGTGGACTTATGACGAGTCGACGGCAATCACCTTCAGATTTTTATCCGTGGGTTATACAACTGTGAAATTGGTATACCAAATTATAAATCCGACTCTGTTTCCTACACGCTTCAATACTTCTTGAAATCACTTAAAAGTGTTTGTGGCATCTGTTTCCGTGTTAAATCTGTGAAACAAACCTATGAGTTGTGCATTGGAGTATGTTAGCCATGTGTTTTAGAATAATTTATAAGCTGTAGTCCGTGTCATATGGCTCGTTGTCGCCCAATTAAATATGCGCATGACATCAGTGATGATCAGTAAAGCAAGTTTAGATGTCTGAGAATATAGACACCGTCAATGGCTCTTGTCATATTCATGTAATACCAACGTAATACAAATCGGGATTAATATACAGATAATTTACACTTATTTTCTAGGACTTATCAGACTATTAAATATACTCCACCCGATGGAAAACAAGTATGTACATTAATAAATATCAATAACGAATACTATTATCTTTTCCGTTGAATCTTTTTTTTATCTACAATTCAAAGTAATTTCCATAATACAATAAGTAATCCACAGAATTGTTGAAATTATCAACTTTGATCGAGTAGGGAGAGGAATGATCCAATGAAAATTACATTAACCAGTTGATATTGGTAATCTTTATCTCTTAGAAGTCTCGGGTAATGTATTCAGTCGAGAAAGGTAATCGATGAACATCATTATCAAATAGCCTATATATTGATGTATAAATATACATATATTACGCTTCTTAAATAGACGTGTATAGGTGTATGTCTGTACTGTGATTGTGTGTGTTTTTATTGGGGTGGGGTTGGAAGAGAGATGGAGAGAGAGAGAAAGGACACATAGAGGGTGGGACAGAGAGAGTGGGAGAGAGAGAGAGACGGGGAGAGAGACAGAGACACAAGGAGAATGAGAGAGTTTACCTAGGATGTGTTGCAAACCAACAAGAAGTGATATTTTCTGAACGAACGTTATGGGAGAAAATACATTATTCTACTAATCTTACTACAAGATATCAGTGGTTCAAAGCTTCTTTGTTCCTCTCTACCCTGGGGACGTTTCTTAGAACCAGCCCGCTGTCAAATGAAAGAATCTTTTCTTTTCTTTGAAGAAACTCCAGAAACTGTTATTTCAAACTTCTATCGTTCTTCAAACTTTTTGGACTAGTGACACTTTGAAATAAACGTTTGAACATTATCATAGTTTCTCAGTAAAATCGTATCGTTTTGTTGTTTATTTTAAAAAGTGTCCCTTTGACCTCTCAGAGGACATGATAAAACGAAATTATGTTGAAATTCTACTTTAAACCTATGTTGTCATTAATTGCTAATACACGCAACGTTGAAATAAAAAAAAACACCCACATTTTATTGACTAAATGCGCACAATCGCTTTTGAAGGAAATGCTCTCGATTGTCCAATATCAAATTTAAATATTATATTCAACTGTAAGTCAACTGTAACAATGTTGAATAAAAAAAAAAAAATCAAGCGTAGTTTTCGGTAGGCCTAGATTTAATAACCGTGAGTAGGGGTAACAAGACAATGAATATGTTGTTACAGCAATATCAGGATGTCAAATCCTACCCCAGTAGAAATAACATACCGTGTGTATTATCATATACACGAATACGTATATCAGAACCTGATTGCAATTTAAAATAGAAAATTGAGTACCCAAAATTATTCTTCACAATAAATATTTATAGGGATTTCTCATCGCATATTATTCAAATTTTACAATTTACTTAATATTGAGATGTCTATTTATTCGATTTAGAGCACTCATTCCGCAACTTTTTGTTCCCCTGGATATAATGAATGCGTTTGTGGGATTAATTAGAATTTACCTGCTATCATACAAATTACACCATTAAAAATTATTGCCAACTGGATAAAATGTATTTCCTATCTAAATATATTTATTTGCGGGTATCTCCGTTATTGCAAAACTGAATTAGTTTTTTAGCTATTCTTTCAACAATTTTCGAATTGTTCATTAGAATTATAAACGTCCATGCTGTAGACATAAGTAAAAAACTTTTTAAAGACGAAACATGTTCGGAATATGTTAATGACAAGCGCTCGAGCCAATTTCGGTACAAAACAATTTAGAGAAATTATCTGACATTCTTTTGAGTTGTTTAGACAATACGTATATATTTTCTACACCAATTTCACCGAAATAAATATAAAGTGAAACTTATTTATCAAGCATTGCCCTGCGTCATCGAATTTACTGAAGCATTTTTGTTTAAAAATAAACACACATAAACATTTTTTTGGTAACTGATAAATAGGCAGTTATAATTGTATAGAGTATACGCCAAGAAGTATGTAAAATGTTGAAAAGACATAAAATTGTAAGTATTTAGAATCGCACTGACTCTACCGGAGATCCCATTGAATGCATCAGGGGTATATGGGATATTTATGTTCTACTTCTCAGCATGTCGTCCTAGATATATCCATTCCGATGTTAGAAACCAAGCAATGTCGACTACTTTCTAATTTACTTATATACACATTTTAATCTGTCTTTTAACCACCCACCGAGACAGTCTATAACTAACTGCATGTATAAATTCCAACTCATCATATTTACGAAATACGTCTTTTGGAATACTAGTATTCGTTCTATGATAACATAAGAACGCTCTTTCAAATTGTTAGCAAAATGTCTAAATTTTTGTGATATATATAATACGGCAAATATGATTCAGCATTGCTCTAATATTTATAAAATACCAGGAAAGGTGTGTAGGAGACGGTATTCATAATTATTTTACTCAAATTCAAATTCAATTCAATTGGTTTGGAATTGAGCGTATAATACGGCTGACTAAACATTTAAAATTTATCGTGAACGACATAATGAAATTATTTGCACTTGTGGTTCGGAAAATTGAAGCTATGTTTTGTTAATATTATAAACAGGCACGCGTAATGATTCGAAACGTTAGGAATGTAAAACAAATAATTCAATACCAGTTTTCAAGAAGATTATTCGTACTACTATTTTAATTTTATTGGTGTACTTTTAGGAATAAGAATGACGGATACCTGTAAAATATATTTAATTGTATTTCAAGAAAATATGCGGAGATAATATATATTTTAATTACACATTGCGAGTAATATTCCAATAAATAACATCGAATGTTAATTCATAATTCAGTCATGTTCTTCGTGTAATCGTCAAAGAAGAAAACTCTCATCTAAATGATAAGAATTATTTAGAACATATAATAATACAAAACTATTTCCAATATGAAATATGTTGGCAATTTGGACTGGGCATGCAAGCACATTCTCAAAATAAAGCTTTATTTTCATAGAAATATACACCAATTTTAGATAAATTGCAAGAGGCACTTGAGTATAATAACCGTCTACGGCTTCTGCGACAGACTATACCCCCGATCGCTTTACACCATCAAATATTTACTTATTCAAAGTCATTGGCGTATGAAATTGACTATTCATAAGCAAACACCGTGACCAAATCTGGGTTTATGAATTGTATATGAAGTTTAAACAAGGCTGAATAGCAGAGGTCGGCTTCAATATGTGTTAATGTGACCTTGCTGGAGTAGAGAAAGACGTTTATTCAAACGAAATTTACTGAAAAATCCCAAGTCACTGCTAGCAGTGTTAAAATATAATCACCATGCGATTGGGTTCATAGGTTACTTCACTAATATTTAATAAACATATAAGTTTTCCGAAGAAATGTTCTAAAAGGCTAACCCACCCAAAAGTGGTGTAGATGTCAGTAACAAAACCCCGCGGCCGGCGGCCATTCCCCGGCTCTCGTCTCACACGACGAGATACAGCGAGATATGGACAAAGTCACTCAGAAATCCTACTGGAAATCGAGTCAAGGATCGCGGGAAAGAAAAGGATGTTATAAAGAACTTCCTACCTCAACCCCGGAACCCGGCCAGAGAGACATCCCTGGAAGAACATCCCGGAACGGAAGAGACCGGTCCGAATATGGACCAAGTTCCGCGGCTCCGAAAAAGTGTAGATGCGCACAGAGCTACAGAGACTGGTGTAATAAGTCAACCCGTCTACAAGCCCGCGAAGTAGAGGACAGACAGACGTCCGGAGACAGGCATTATCAGTGGGGTATACTTGTCCTGTCAGCTGCTAGATTTACATTTGCACACACTGTGAAGTGAAGGTACGGTCTAACAGCCAAAGTGAACACGGACGATTGTATCTAGGCGCCTGAGAATCAAGCTGACAACCTATGTTGCCTCTGACGGGACCGAGTCACAGTGATAAATTAGCCACCTATTCGTTTCTGCCTGTCCGAAACGAGTAACAGAGAACCATATCTGAAATCAAAACGCGAAAAATAATTTTCCCAATACCATTGGTCTTTGTAGAACTGATATCTAAGCTGGGTATATGGAAACTATCAAAGGGTCATTGCGCGGTATTTGGCGTAAAAGAATCGTTTTATGTCCACCCTTTCTATTCAAAAGGCTTGAGAGCCTAAATGTCAAATCCCTTAGCCCTTACATCTAATCAGGGAGATATCACCCGATAGGATTTCAAATATTTACTTGTGTCAAAAGAAAAATGATTGCCGCAATTTCGATGGACGAAATTCAATTCAGCAGTCACTGCGTAAACAACATTTGCCTTGCGTGTAGCGGAAATACGGCTATAATGGTTTCTGCGCATGTGCAGTGATGCCTTTACGGTCTCTTTACATGAAATGGCGATAGTATGCAAACTGAAAGGGGGAATGGGTAGCGATTATGGCAAATTAAAACTTTCTGAACAAGCAATCAACTAATCTGGCTGAAAATCAAAGCAATGGCCTCTTGATTGACCTTTGCTCACGTGGGTTAGCGGTTGATTTCAATTCCAAGTAAAAAAAAAATAAGAAATTGACAGCTATTTGCACACGTTGTAAATGCAAATTTACAAAAGTGACAGCAATCTATCACGGTGGTAATTGGCTTATTAGTATACTTGTACTTGCAGTGAATGTCCGTTTTGTGAAATAGATTACTCCCGTGATGAGCGTAATAAGGAGCGGCATGACTTACACATGCATATTTCTAAATATCACATCAAACGAGAGAAGTGCTTAGTGGCATGTCTCGCGCCACGAGTGCCAATTACCATATCTAACCCATCAAACGTTGCAATTTACAACTGAAATATACATCAGGGTTGATGCCATAGCAGGACCACGAACTGCACGAAGACTGATACATCTTATCCCTATCTGTTATGTAATGAACATCAGCCTAGTGAAATATACAAGAAAATGTATACGACTATGAGCATAAACTGCATTAATATGGTTGACATAATATTTTATGCTCTCTTTGCATTTCCAATTGTAGTATGGACAGTTTCGATGTAGTAGACATTCACTGATACAGTTTTAATATTCATTTGATTTACATTTACTAGGCATAATCAGATCATGTACATGTATTGTATTTATTGTATTTATTCCAGTCGAGAAAGACTAAGTGTTCCTCATTTTTTGTTTTGTAGTAATGTTATGACAATTATAATAATAATAATATAACCAAACAAACCGATTATTAAAACATAATAATCAACAGGCGTATGCCAAAGAAAAAAATATTATGTAGCGGATTTATCTATTCAGTATATCTATTCAGTATCATCATGAAACATGCAAGGCATAAAATAAATATATAGAATATGAAATGCATGGTACCCATAACTTTTCAACATGATTATATTCGTTGCCGTTAATTTGTATAGATTTCACAGTGGAAATGGAGCATTGCATTAGCCACGCACGTAAGGTAATCCTTTTTCATACAGACTTCGACAGACATATTACACTATTCTACAAGCGCTCATTAACTATATTGAATTCAAATAACGGTAATCATGACAAAAGACAAGTTTGTGAAAGAATTGTCCCTATAGACGTTACTACATTTAATTCAGATTAAGTTAATAATCTAGTGAATTAGTCCGGATACAAAGTATTGCAGTAGCAGGTTTCATTAATGTGTGTTAAGATCCGTCGATTATGAAGATCGTAAACAATTATAAATGATTTATCGCCTAGTTTTAATGAAGAGAGACTATTAATCCTGTATTGAGTAATCTTGTAATCGTTGACAGATTATTTAGACATTGTCAGATAAACCTTTTGGGTCTAACCGTTCAGCTTATCATCGTCCCTCATCTAAATTAATGTGTAAATATTTTATCTCTTTATTTCCTACTTTACAAATTTTACAATTTTTATCTGCAAGAGTTCGCTTTATTTTTAATATACGAACTAAACACGTGAGCGTATTCCCAATCCTTGAGTAATTTGGATACGGAAATTAAAAACGTGCCCTGGCCATATTCTGCTAGTTGAACACGAAATAAACCAAAACATGAACACGAGACATTTCGATAAAATGTTACTAGAATGATCACCTGCAGATGGTATGTGAATAGGCGACACTGATAGGAATATTATAAATAGCCATTGAATCCACCGTAGTTTTCTGTTGACCGAATGTCCATAAGGCCAATTGTCCATAGATATTTTGTTCGACAAGACCAGCTTAACTATTTCTTGATTATTTTAATCAAGAAATAGTTAAGCTGGTCTTAACATTGAAGCAGTTATATTGAAATGAGTATACTATGTAATGAAGATTACAGGAATATATATCATTACAGGAAGTATAGGAAGATATAAAATTACACACATGACAGGTATTTGAAATTATTGTCCTGAAATTCTTCAATTTCTGGATTGATCGTAATTATTCCTCGTTGTGTTCATGTAACTGTCATGTATCTGGAAAATATTCTGAAAATATTGGCATTTAAAGGCATATTATCACAGATTGTTGATCTGGATCATGGTCAAATGGAATTTCTATCTGAGAGTACTAACGTTTGATTTGTCCATCCCAAAGTTGTTATTTAATAATGCACTTATTCCCCAACACTCGATAGTTACCACAATTTTCATGTTTTATATGAATTCAGGTTATTGAACATTAACTGATCTGTAAAGGAACGTAATCATGTCGTTTTATATTTTAGTCGTACCATTTTGAGTTATGTTCCTTTTAATATAATGAAGAAAAATAAATAGGACCATATCCAAGTGATTCAGTCATATATTGTGGAGTTGGAATTAAATGCTGTCTACCATTCAGCAGTGGAAAGATTTTATGTATTTCAAGTGAATGTACTGTGTAGTTGTAGCTAAGAACCCGTCCAACACAACCATACATATATGTGATATTGTGCCTTTAAACGCTAGAACATTTATATATATACTTTTCTTTTTCTTACTAGTATAAACAATTAAGAAGACGTTGTACACTATCCTTAATAATAGGGTGCGTCGTAAACTTCAGTGGATAGTTTTATCAAGGAATGAGAACCTTAAGAAATCATGTGTTCCTGTTAGACCCTCAGGTAACGGCTCGTACAGATGAACCAAGACAGATAAGCGAACACTGAGTCGTTGCGTATGAAGACGTGTCCGGAATTGCTGGCATGCCTAGTCGGAGTACAATCAGTTGACGTAGAATCTCGTATGTTTAAAATATAGTACGCTGACAATCACACATTTGGCGTATTGTAGACCTAGTAATCTAATTATTTTAATGTACGGCATTATGCCAATAATAGACAGATTCCTAAGGAAGGATAATTCCATCGGTGTGTCAAGGTTTACTAATTATTTAAGGAAGCTGAATGCTAGTATATCCTGTAAGTTAATGCAACATTTATGTACACGCACTGAAATATCGCAGGGATGTTTTATCCACATATAGTTGTTGACGTGTTCATCCTATTATTATTTTAATACTAATCTATTCCATATAGTGTGAGACCAGTGACGACAATTACGGCAAGATCACCCCGCTATATCTATTATGCAAAACTAGATTACCGAGAAGAATATTGTGACATTATCAGTTTGAATGCATCTGTTATGTACAACGAACTTCACGCAACTCGTACTAACTGTTATCAGTAAATGATGACTTTATATCAACAAAACTGGTCTGTATGTAGACGCTGCGTGTTGGATGCGATTTGGATAGTGACAATTCCAAATACTCGCAGCCGTAAAATAATTTCACATGTCCGATTAAATCCACTCAGTCCTGGTTTTCTTTCTTAACAATAAAGTCTCCCCGGACATCCGGCATCACGTCGCCATTCTTGTCGGAATTTAATCGCGAATTAATAATGACTGCTCCCCCAAAGGTGGGGCACTTTTATTCTCTGTGAATGGGGGAGTTGTGATGTAGAAATCACGTGAGAATGTGGAAATAATTGTTTTTCTTAAATTTCAGAAATACCCAGCGAAGATTATGGATGGTCGCAGCTATGTTTTCGATAGAATTTTGAAAATAAAATAGGTCTGATAAAAAAAAGAAAATAGAAAATAATTGCCAAAAGAGCCGAGACAAAGAATACGGAAATGTAAGCATTGGAAAGTAGTCTTGCTTGAAGAAACGAAAGAGGACTTCATAGACGATATATTAGAATTACTAATTATCTTGCCCTTCTGGTACTTCCAAAATTACCCTGTGAAAATTAGAAGTGGAAAAAAAAACAAATGCGCTAACGTCTCAGACACATCGACGCCCCTCCGGACATGTTAAACGGAAAGCTTTCTTTATTACTTTTTGCAGATTGACGTGAATGTTCACGCTTCACTGAGAGCAGGCAGAATATAAAATACGAAGAATGCCGAATGTTAATCTCTGATATTTGCCATTTTTCATCACACATTCGGATTCCAACGGAGAACCTTTCCCCGTTTCGATGTCTACGTTCACGAGGTTCTTGACCCTTGGTCATTCTGTATGCTTCTGAAGTTAAAAGGGCCATCAACTGCCACACTACATCTCTCTCCGATGTCGTAAATAAATTGTTTTGTTTGCGGAAAGCATTTGCCATCCGAAAAGGCTCTCGACAGCCGGACAATAGCCGGGGTGCAACAAATTAGTGTTAAGAGCTGAAGACGCAACATCATTATATTTGTCAAATACGGCAACTCTAGGGTTATGAGAAAATATTGGGTGCATTCGCTTCTCGTTTCTTCTAAAGGCCAATTTGTCGGCGCCGAGACCGTTCATTTATGATTGATGATATGAATTAGAATGCGTGGAAAATAGACCATCTCTCTCCAAATCTTTGCTCCTAAGTGCTCTAAACAGGCTCTCTGAAGCGTACGGTATAGGGGTCTCGTATATTGTGTTTGTGTTTGTCTTTCTATTAGCAAGGAGGCATTCCTTTTAATACCGTTTATTTTAGTGTGAAGCTTTTGCCATCGGTGATCGAGGATTTTCAATAAATTTTGCCCTTTAGTCTTAGTAATGGAAGCGACAGGCGAGGGTAAACAGGACTTATTGATATAAGCGGAACTGGGAATTACCACTTTTAATCAGTTATATCGTCGAAGAGGCGACTTGTAGTTTACAGGGGATCCATGGCGCTTTCAATAGGGTCGTGCGACTTCAGAACCCCGATGTCAGATCATTGAATAGCGGACACACGTAAACATCTCCAGGATTGTTAGTGTGAACAGATACGATTGGCCATATTCTTGATGTAGTGCAAGACCCTATGGCTGCCGTGGTCTGGCTTCACAATACAGTTGATGGGGAGAGTGTATTTCCTGATTGAATTGATCCAATTACATCGTGTAGGACAAGACAAGACGATTGCTTCGTACGATTTATAGCAAGTAACTCATTTCAGTTATTTTTTTTCTGGGCGATATGGCCAAGACTTTTGGCTACATTTGCCTATGGACTACCTATTGAAATAGTGATTTGTAAAATAGTCAGAAGTTGTTCCTGAAGGTTAAAACTGAATATGGAGAGGGGCAAATATATCGTTTTGGTCTAGGTGTTTGATATTTAAATACCTATTTATATACGTGTTACTGGATACAGCCTTGATTAAATGACTGCGTGCTCTTATTGTATGTTCAAGAGCATACTTTAAAGTAAATAATAATTGTTTTATTCATGCCAGTAATTTAGGAGTAATTAGAAGTGCTAACTGTTAGCATTACTCGTAATTTCTTAGTAATACTTGAATATAGAAATAAGTACTTATGACATTTATAATCAGTTTTGCTTAACTTTGCTAGTTGAACAACATTTGTATGGTTGAAAAAATATTTTGAACTTTTCTTAAACATGTACCTCACTCCAAAATTACAGGACCTTGGATTGAGGTAATGTCTATAAAAAATAATCACTGCATGCATATGTAATTCCTATACATCGCTCCATGTATGTGCAATACAAAAGAATACTAGTAGCTTAGTGCTAGACCTATCAGCACATGCTAAGTCTGCTAGGATACTGAAAAGGAGAGAGTAATATCGAGGGTTTAGAGTCAGAACAAGATATCTCTTAATTTGGTCATTTTCACTTTTAAACATTATCAAAATCGTGATGGCAATGTCTACATTGAAAATTAATTTCGAATAAATATGTTGAATAATAAAAAAGTTATTGACAT
>JAUTBQ010161168.1:0-12678 GCA_032361185.1 Lepetodrilus ovalis | reverse complement strand
TGGATCGTTGCCGTTTATGCAACTTAACAACCAATAAAATTCTGTATAATGCTGAACACGCGAAACCCCTCGTAGTGTGACGGCGTGTAACACAGACTGTTGTGTTCTCGCTATCAGGAGAGCATGTACATGCATTCACAGCTCCTTATTATGTTCATCTCTTCAGTAAAAACACTCCTGAAAGATTTGACAAGAAAAAGCATGTTGCACACATTAAATATGTGTTGTTTATTTCAGGTTGCCTCTCTTGATCATCAACATGGATTCGGGGCAAAGGCAGATCTTCGACTTCCCTGGCAAGGCTAAGAGTGACGTGTGGAGTCACTTCGGCTTCTACCTGACTGATGACAGTTACAACCTAGACAAGACCAGGGCTATCTGCAAGTACTGTAGGATCGGCGTGAAGTACACGGGCAACACCACCAATCTCCACACCCACTACATCAACCACCACCTGAGGAAGGACTACAACAAGCAGGAGTTATCTGAAGGGGAATCAGCCTCGTGCATGGCTCCGAGTGCGGAGTCTGTGTCGGACACCGCCCACATGCCGTCAGCTATATCCGCTTCCTTCATCCATCCTTCAAAGGCACAAAGCAAGATGTCTCTTCACACATACGCTATCATGGAATACATAATCGAGGACATGCTGCCCTTTTCTACACTATCGAGTAAGGCTTTTCAGAACATGGTTAGGACGTTGAATCCAAAGTGTGACCTTCCTTCTAGAAAGTATCTGGAGGAGGTCATTGTGCCACAGCTTTATGAGGAATGTCAGGCCCAAATCATGGCTAGCCTCGATGGCCAGGAAGCCGTTTCTCTGACTACAGATGTCTGGACAACATCAGAGACGCATATGACCGTGTCTGTTAACTTCATATCAAAGACGTGGCATCTCAACACGTATGTGCTACAGACCGTCAAACTACCAGATGAGTTGACATCAGACCACGTCTTTGATGCACTCAAATCTATTACTGAAACATGGAATATCCTATGTGAACCAATCCTTGTTTTAGGACACGAGTCCGCAATAAAGTCCGAGGATGATCAGAAGTGGAGAAACCTGGTTTGCTTTGCGCAAAGCATAAACACCGCAGCGAAGAAAGGCTTGGCAGCTCCTGCTATTCAGAACGTGATTGTAGCTTGCAAGAAGCTCTCCCAGTTCTTTCGATGTAGTGTTGGACAGAACGGACTTAATGCAGCCCTCGCGGGCAATACTTTGTTAGTAGGAAACAACGCACAGTGGAATTCTATTTTTGCCATGCTGGAATGTATCGTGGATCATTACCCCTTAATCAGGACAGCGTTGCTGGACACAACACAGGAGCATCAAGGCGCACACGAGTTGCTGCTTGACGTGGAAGGATTGACGTTGTGTCAGGACCTCGTGACTATGCTGAAGCCGTTGAATAATGCCTCAATGCTTCTTTGCGATCAGAAGATGGTCACAGCTTCCATGATCCTGCCAGTTCTGAAGAAGCTGGAGATAACGCTGTTGAGCAGCGAGTCTGATTGCCCCATCATTAAGGAATGCAGAAGCATAATCTGGAAGGAAATACAGGCATCTTACTCATCAGAAAGCATCAGAGAGTTCCTCCTGGTATGTTCACTTCTAGATCCCAGATACAAGGAACTGCGGTACATCGACGCTGTTGAGCGAGAAAAGGCAAGGCGACTTTTGTATGATGCTGCACTCAAGCCACTTATTCCAGATATTCAGATCAAGCAGGAAGTGGACAGTGATGACGAATACATCCAGAGTATCATACTGGGCCCAGCGTTCTCCATGACCAGCGATTCTGACTCCCAACCTGTAGGAGAGCCAGCAAAGAAGAAGAAGAAAACAACGCCTCAAGTAGCCTCCAAGGACTGGCTATCGGACGTGGTGGGCCATAGCGATGACCTCGCATCCAAGAAAATGAGTCCAGTGGAAATGGTCAGCTCTGAGATCGACAGGTTTATGACGGAGAAGCAGATCACATGGAGCAACCCCCTCATCTGGTGGTATGAGAGGGAGAAGATCTTCCCCAATCTTTCCAGTCTCGCCAAGAGACACATGTGTGTCATGGCTACAGCCACGCGACCGGAAGACGTCTTCATGACAGACCACGAGACGATGAAAGCCAGGAGAGCGCGCATTCCGGAAGACCTAGTTGATACGATGATATTTCTTAACAAGAACCACAAAAACCTGAAACTGTTTGGATGGTAAAATGGTGTTCAGTTGACCATGGACAATTAAAGCAATGTAAATGTGTTCATTTTACAGATTTGCTCGAGACGATAATGTTTTACGATGTTGTTATCTGCTAATATGTTGACGTTAATGCCATTAAATTTGCTTTAGATACACTCAATGTAGACTTTTGTTTTCATTATATTATACTGGAAACTGGAAAGTACTATAGTCTACGCCCTAGAAGCTGATGGAATGTTAAAAAGATTTTTTATTTTATTTTATTTTATTAGAGGGGTGGGTGGGGTGATTATATGCACCGCCGATGCAAAAAATTAAAACGACAATTCCCCAAAATGGCCTGTTCTAAATAACATGATTTGCTCTAAATGTAGGCCATATGCACAACGCATACTTATACCGAAGCACATGTTTCCTTTGTCGCAAGAAAATGTCCGCGACTCCGCATGTTCCCCGGCACTCGTACATGTCGGTGAAGGCATGTCCCCCAACTTGTCTGTGAGAGATAGGCCTAGTTGTTTCAGAATATGCAATAACCTAGTGATTATAGTGACCTTTTACCTAAATCCCAATTTAAACGCATACTATCACAGATAGTTGGCCTATAATGGGCAAACGAATTTCTATATGATACTATACTATACGTTTGATTTGGCCACCCAAAACTTGGTATTTACTGATGTACTTATTCCCAAACATTCGAAATTTCATATTGTATATGAATAAAAGGAATTTAGCTCTATATCTTAACTGCTATATCGAATCACCCCCACCCATTACCTATGTGGATCGACGAAAGGGATTTGGGAAATATAAGTATCACAAATGAATGTAGTTCGTATTTATTACTCAAATATAGTGCTATACACGCTCATTGAAATATGTGTCTTTAAGCTAAACAGTGGCTCACATTCGTTGTCCTGGCAATGATAGCAATTAACTGATCATGCATATTTGAGTAAACAAATAACAACGTCAAATGCTATTAATAGTTTATTAAATAGGACAACAAAAAGGATTGTCAAATAATGTAATAAAATATGTACATTTATAGCCTCAGATATAAGAACTTTTGATATAAAACTCATGTCATAGAAGGTTGTGTTGGGTACAACAATAATGCATTATGGTAAGGCATACAATAATTGCGTATAATAATTATTTTGCCACGAAAGAAACCAAGTTACAAAACAAAGCACGGAATACTCCCATTGTTTTTACGATACGTAAAAGCGCACTTTTTAAATCAAATCTTTTATAAAGTGGCTTGATCATCGTTGCTCGTATTATTACATACCTCAGGCCGGGAACTGTACAGGTTAGAGATCAAATTAGAAAGACTAGAAAAGACACGCATGATGACCAGTATAGGTTCCAGTTTATGTGAAAGTAATGTGACTTTGCAAAATAGTATATACAGCTGTACATATATAACGGCATACAACTTTCTTTCTTTTCCCAGACTTATTTCCATTGCACCACGACTGATTCTATACCTCCATGCATAGGTAATACACCAAGAAGTGGTAATTGTATTGTTCATGGGTTTGATGCTTTACTGAAAGTATTAATGTCTTTTCACTGCTTGAACACGAAACGCCTTTGGTGCATATGTAGAACTGGACACGGGTTCCATGGACGGAGCTTTTGTTCCCTTGGGAATACGGAACTGATATTGTTGGATCAATGCAGTGACGAATAGGAACACTTCCATTTTGGCCAGGTCTGCCCCAGGACATGCTCGAGGACCGACGGAAAACGGTATCAATGACTCGTGATCAAGAAATTGTCCATCTTCATCCAGGAACCTCTCTGGACTAAACTCTTCTGGGTTTATCCAGATCTCTGGATCCATCAACACCGAGTCCAGTACCGGGAACACCGTTGTGCCTCGGGGGATATCGAATCCACGGAATGTAACGTCTTGGGATGCAGAATGCCATACGCCAATGGGGTAAACACTGCCGCACCGGAACACCTCCGCTATCGTTGCCTCGATGTACGGCAGGTTCTTCCTGTCAGCCAGACAAGGAAGTCGACCACTGTCAACATTAGTCTCTAATTCTTGAACACACTTTTCTTGGACATCTGGGTATGACACCATGAACAAAACACACCACAGAATAGTTGAACAGGCCGGCTCGGAACCAGCGGTAAATAGTTCCCGGATAGCTTTCACCAAGTTGTCCTTTTGCATAGACGGAGTAACCTTGTCCTTTTTTCGCTTTCTCATTTCCTTGAGGTAAGCTGAAATGTAATTCGTCGGCGTCATATATTCCTCGATATCGGACGCATGCCTTCTAACGAAAGGACCAATTATTTCCTGTTCTAGATATGTAGTGTTCTCAGCAATACGTTTCGTGTTGAATAAATCAAACGGCAGATAGCGCAAACACGGTATGAAATTCAATATGGCTGATGCGCTGAGGTCTTCACGACATCTTCTCAGATATTCAACGTACATCGGATCGTCGTCTGCAAATCGCTTTCCCAGCACAATGGTGCACAGAACGTTAGTGACAGATGCATTAATTATTTCTTGCAGGTGTATCTTATTACCCTTTTCTTCGTCGATTATTTTCAAGAGATTGTTCACTTCCTCTGCAATTCCAATTTCAAAAATATTACTTCCGGATCCTATTCCAAATTCATGTAACGTCCTCATCGCAACTTCCCTCTCGCTCCACCCTTTCTTGGAGGTGCCCATTATTCCCTTACTTCTGCATAGGATATCAGACACAAACACATTTGGACGCTCTGAAAATATGTGTCCATAGTTGACAAGGGCATCTTGGATAGTTTCGTACCCGTTCAGTACCACCACAAGTCTCTCACCAATGTACAAGCTGAAAATATCACCGTAGTCATCTCTCCATTCCCTGAATGTGTTCCGAATGTCAGATCCGAGTGACAACATATTCCCGACGACAGGTAAGCTCATTCGGGGCCCAGGTGGCAGACGGGAGTAACGAGAACGTCGTCTGCTGTACACATAAAACAGAGCAGCGGCAACCCCGCAAACCACAAGTGTGAGGACATTGCCATACAACTCCTGAATTGCCATCCTAATGTAATTTTCTGTCAGCAAACCTGTCCCGACATATTGCTGACTGCTAATAACGAGTTGACATGTTCAGACAGATGCATACCTGACGCACACTATAATGAGTCTAGCTGTGCACTTACAGTTCGACCGCCTTTGTTCCCCAGCCTGTATCGATCGATCGCAGGGTAGTAGAGCAAGGTTGCCGTTGTCATGACATCGCGCTAACGGGTGGATGTCTCGGGTATCTTGAACGATTATGCCGATCTTCCAATTACAATATTGAAAGTATCTGACTGTTGCGGAACTCCCATTCTCTGTGTCTCATAACAGAGAACACTCACAATACACAGACTCCATTTTAGTATTTCACGGAAACAAGTTGTACAACTCCGTAAATAGGCTACACAGCGAAAAAAAGAATAAACGGTTTCTTCACAGGCAATAACAGCTTATCATTACGTAGAATAATTCGTCATAAGTATCACTCGGCATTTAGTCAAAATATGTTCCTATAAATGCCATTGGTTTGATGAAAGAATAATACAGTTCAAACCTTCATCAGACAACCTCTATCACACAGTACCAATATGCAAGATGGTCATCCACTACGAGACCATTACATAGCGCTCTATAAGCTTACGAACGCCATGTATTAGATATCTACGAGCGTGCTTATGCTCGTAGTAGTTAACAAAGATATAAAGAGAGCTTCGATAAATGATACCCCGGAGTATTTAACAGCGAAAACGTTTTTCTGTTTTCGTTATTAAGCACCGAGGAAGTTATACTATTACGGACCGAATTGAAACAGGAAATCCATGCATATCACCGCCCCTGATGTTGGCATATCCTTATCGTGTTTTCTTGTTAAGCCACCACTCTAACATCAAACAATACATCATAAACTAAAAGGAATCGGATGCAATCGATGAAGATAAAAGTACATATAACACTGAGAAATTGTAATTGCAATGAATGCCCGGGTAACGGCCCCTCGAAACACCGGCCATGATGACTACTTAACATCCGTAAAATATTTAATCCTGAAACATTCAAAGTCTATTCCGGACCTATTCCTAGATGCAAGTTTATGTATAGTCAGAGGAGATGATACCTCATTGGCAAAGGCAATTGTATCAGAGTCGCTTCATCCCTGCTCATCCTCTACCAACAGCTTGTAGATACAGTCCCTGTAGTTGTTAGGTCTTCGGGAACTGGGTATCCTTTCACGAAGCGCTCTTATCCACTAAAAGACCATTGCGCCCTTTTAGCAGTGCATTAGCTATCGACAAAGTGCGCATGGTCTTAGTGGACAAAAGCTTCGTGAAATGATACCCTAGCTGGGTCCGAGTTATGAATGTCAATACATTCCTATTAATGGTGGGTTTTTTTGGTAATGGGGTTTACAGTCGCTTTCTAGAAACTTTCACTAACATCACTTGTCAGTTTAGGCTGAATGTTGCAGTAAACCTGCGAACACCCGGCTGGTACTGACAAACCAAGGACGATCTGTATTGCCACTCTACAGACAGTGCATAATATCGATATCGCACTAGAAATGTAATCAGCTACAAGTGTAAGTCTGTTTGCATAAAGCATTTTACCTTTACAGTATTGGCAAGCATTATGGTGATATGTGTTTCATGCAATTGACTTACACTTATAGCTGGTCCCTACAATTTTTACCGTGATTTCATCAGGAAACTGATTTCATTGGTTGGCTGTTTGCACAGGTTTCCTTCCCCCCAGAGCTCTAGATAAGCTGCGTATTTGCGTAAAATACCCAATTAAAATGTCCAAAAACCCAATTAATACGAGTACGCAATTCTTTGAAATGGGATTGCGTAATACGCAATTCTTTGAATCTGACACTATAAAGAAACGTTCATAATTTTAGTAATAGATGGTTTAATTTACCAGAATCAAGAGCCTGGCTTATTCAATTATACAGTACTATAATCGGATTGTCGATAACGTACATTGTAGCAGGTTTTTTAACTAGTATACAATACTGGAAATGATTTCAAATTGCCATGCATATGGTGAAAGGTATAGATACCCAATTAAAGTAAAGTTGGTGGGTATTATTTATTTGGATACCCAATTAGAGTGAATGCTATGGGTATTGTACCCAATTCACAAAAGCTTATCTAGAGCTCTGCTTCCCCCTATGTGTTCCAGAGTATACTGCATGAAGAAGGGGCGGAATAAGTATCCCTGTGATGTGAGGATAAGGATGCACTTTGTGTATGACCTTATAGCATCTACTGGCATGAAAAATAATAATCAGAAAGTATGTTACCCCTCAGGGAATCTCCATTTATCTCTGGCTGGTAGGTTAGTATAGCTGTACAAGGTTAGTATAGCTGTGAGAATATTCTGGAGTAAATCGAGTTCCATTATATATCTAAGGTACGACAGTAAGGCTTAAAGCAAGGTCATCTTAGATGTTTATTCGCAGAAATATTCAATTCAAGCAGTTTTCAACTATTTCAAGACAATTTTCTCAAAATTCAATTGTAAAAGTATCACTCAAATCCAAGATGTGCCAATCATGTGTTTTCAAGCATTCTGTTCCTTAAACAAAATTTAAAAAGAAACGAAAAAGAGAAGAAAAATATAACACACAGCACTATCAAAACTAACAATAAAAAGAAAATATAACCCATAGGTGCTGAAGCTCACTTGGAAAGGTTAAAGTGTTTTTCATATCTACTTTAAGTGTCCTTGAACAAAGGGAGAGAATGCATAGATAGTATTGCATCCTTTCACACATGCTGCGTGTGGAGCGAAATCACTGAGAAAATGCACAGCTCAAGACTGGGATTCAAACAAGCAACTTTCAGTTTTGTAAGCTAACCACTGGTGTGTCGCACTCCAAGTTAACATTATATATTGGCATTATACTGTGTTTACATTTCACAGACAACTATTCATCAAATAGTCAATGTTATCTACTCTGACATGTTTTGAAATGTTATACATTTAAACAGGAATTACTATGAGCACATTTACTTTAACAAGGGACAAACTAAACAAATGGAAATGTAAAACTGAACAAACAAATTAAAGGCAGTGAAAATCAGCAACAAACTGACATTGTTTATATATCATGATTAATACTGAAATAAAAACATCAGAACATTCCTACAAATAACTGAGAAAAGTATTGAACCTACTCAAAATACATAGAAAGTTAATATTGATGGCGATGGATGCAGATAATATTTGTGGTGATAAATGATTGTTTTCTTTAGGTATGTAAAACTACATTCTGAGTGGAATACAAAACAATGCCATTTTGTAAATTTTTCCAAGGAGTTTTGACATGATGAAAAGCAGGTCATGAAATAAGCACAAGCATCCTTCAAACCAAGTGAGCTCATATTAGGCACTTCCTAAACACTTTTCAGGAGAGGAGAGCTAATAAAAAGTGACAGTATTTTTACTTATCACTGAAAAATAAAACCATGTCCTCAGCCAATAGTATACTTTCAACAACTACACTTCGAGGTCATAAAGCAGTTTGTATACTCCCCAGGGTTTTGAGAATGAAAATTACAGCACATGGTAATCAACCAGGGTAATAATATAGCGATAACAGTATGCTTTCTAGCTTGGTATTGGTGCAAAATACATGTGTACATTATTAGTATTGTCCTGATAGAAAATTAGCTGAGAAATTGTCTGTAGGGTGACTAGGTAACCGTTATACTACATAAGACATAAAAATTAGACACATTGAAAAATGAACGACCTTGAGGCGAAATGCTTAACTGAAAATGTATCATACATGAAAGAACATTTGCATGACAGTTTTAAAGGCAGCCTGTGTAAATGAAATGGCATTCTCTAAACTTGAAGACCAAGGGGAAGTAATGTTTCTATAAACTGTTCAACCAATCAATTAATTTTACACTTGGGGGAAGTCAAAATTAACTTTAAAATTAGGTTCATTCTGTGGACAAAAATGTCATCAAGTCCTCCTACACACAATACATATACAACAAATTGATTTCTAGTGAGCAAGTCTTGATGACAAGTTGATCTGTGCGGCCAGAAAGGATTTCCAAGTTTGTTCAGCTGTGACTAAAGAGAATTAGACAATGATCAATAAACCCTGGACAATAAAGATTACTTTCCTTATAGGATGTTGAGTCAATAGTTGAAAAATTTAAATACCTAAACAGACTTCACAATGGCATATATGTACAAGAAATCTGGCATTCAACTTATTCGGAGCGATTCCCAAGTTTGACCTTGACAAGATAACACTTCCAAGTTCCTGAAATATTGTGCTAATACTAATCTTTGATTCAGGGCTACAGTAAGTCTCCAATCGACCAATCATCTACTTTGCTTAAAGAAAACACTTTGCCTTTGACTGAAGTTTTTGCTCACCACTCGTTATCATAATCCTTGGGACATGGATCCCGACTATTGTTCACTCACTGACAGACATGGATCTCGACTATTGTTCACTCACTGAGAGAGGGATCCATCCTCGTGTCAGTAATGTCAATGAAAGAAATGTTGCCATAACAAAAGCCATGAGAATGATCAGTAGAACCAAATAAATCTGAATAACTGTCCTCTGTACAATCAATGGGAATGAGAATCGGAGACACGTTTCTGAATAAATGTACGACGGCGATAAGCATGAATTAAAAAAAATCTTCCTTACTTCACATTAGTGGTTACATTCAATGACTGATATGCGAGTGTTGGACATTTAACAAAATGGAATCAGTAATGGATTGTTTTGCCTTTCTCTAATGGCGTGATTACAGTAACTTCAACAGAGATAGCGATGATAATAGATATAGTAGCATCTATTGTATGCAGGAAATCTGATTGGCTGCTCCTTGGTGATGACCTGATGTCAATGGGATGACACGTCATCTAGAGGAGTGTGGTGGAGAGATGGTAAGAGAGTGAAAACAAGGGGTAAAATTCACATGTATTACTGAAAATTATAAAATGTTAGCGATACTGTAAATCATAAATTCTTACAAAGCATAAAACTTCAACCAATATAACGAGTTGCTCATAGACATTAACATTTCATTCGCCAATATTGTTACAGAGTATTCCATAGATGTATGTGTACAAAATTGTATTTATGTATTGTAAGTATTTACTGTACATACACATGCATTTATTTATTGTCCATACTATTTGTTACCAATACTGCGACAAAATAGCTAAAGTTATTTTTTCTAAATATGGACGAGCTGGTTAACATTTTATGACGCTAATATGTCGACAAGCCATCGGTCGACAAAGTTTAATGACGCTAACATTTTATAATTTACAGTCTTTTGACATTGAATAGAGTAAAGACACATTACCCCAGGGAACCTGAAGGTGAGGAACTGTCATGGAGACAAGTTCAAGGTCATCTCCAAATAACATGATTCCAAGTACATGCTTCTCTCACAATTTAGATATTAAGTAATTAAATTTATAGATGTTTCATCCATCTGAACAAATATTTATCAATAAGTACTATTATCAGCCAATAACGATAACATAGTTATAAATATATTTTTAAATGTACACTATCACCCAATAGAGAAAGACAGACTAAAGTGACTTATTCAATGAACATTGGATTTACAAATTGTCAAATACAGGCTTTGGTGTTTGGTTGAAAGTCTATCAGCAGGAGCACTTTGATTTCCACCCATATAAATTCTAATAATGAAACACAAGTGATATGCAATAATCAAATCCCAACAGCCGTGCTGGTAGGGATATCACAGAAGTAGCTACACCCAGATCTTGGTTCTATCCTACACATGTCCAAGAAAGAGGAATTGTAATAATTTTTACAAAATTTTACACTAAATTCCGATCTGGTGAAAAATCGCATCGATATACATCTCAATTACTGCTTCTCCAATTTCAAAATATATTTCTACAACTATTCTTGCATAACAAAGGTTACAAGTATTGTTGTAATATGCAAATGTTGTTCTCTCGAGAGATCGTCCTGGCAACGGCACACAGTTGTAAACATGGCGACAGATGAGATACGTCTGCTGACAACACAATGTAAGGCCGAGTAGCACCCGCAGGAAGTCATGTGATCACGAAGGAGTCACTTGATTGGTTGAGGGACTGGCTGATTTGACTGGTGGAATCTGGTGGAATCCAGTTCTTGACATCATGTCTTGTCATTCTTATCATTGGGTAATGCGCTTGGTTTTGCAAACTTTTCTGGACTGGGTCTTGGTTTCTGGAATTTGTGAGTTATGAAATATTACTTTGAGAGTTATGAAATATTACTTTGAAATATTACTTTGAGAGTTATTTGGAATGGAAAAACAAAAGTCAGAGGGCCAAGGGTAGCCCTCTCCCTGCTGCAGCCAACCGGAGATGCCCTAAACAGCAGTATATGTGCATAATTCAGGTTAATACAGTAATTAATTTCACCAGATGAGTGAGTGAGTGAATATGGAATTTAACGTCGCTGCGGGCATCTTTCACCCATTTGCGACGAGTCACCAGATGAAAATAAGTAATGAAAAACAGTAGCAGAGATAACTTACACTATGTTCATGAGAAATAGACTGAAGATAGCAAACTTGGTCAATATCTGACCAAAACCAGAACACAGGAAAATGTATCTTATTGGAAATATAGCTGACAAAACATATCAGTCAACTAGAGCATTAGAAACTTTGCATAATGATATTGAAACAATTCCTTAACTTGTCTTGTATTTCAATTTTATATTGCACAACATACACAAAATGAACACAGTCTATCGAGGCAACATGATGATCATTGGGAATTCTGTCGGATCAACTTCAAAATTATTATTTTTAATGTATATAGAAGACAGCAGTTACCCTCACTTAGGGTGAACACAACTCACCTGTACACTAGGGTTAACTACACCACTGATGAACACCGGGGGCGAGGTCCCCGGCACGAAAACTGAGGGAGGCTGGATGTTACTGGGACCAGGACAGTCCAGCTGTTGTGTGGGTATCCGGTACTGCCCTGGATGCGGGACATGTCCTGCTGGCTGTCCTATGTGTGGGACATGTCCTGCAGGCTGTCCTTGATGTGGCATGTGCCCCACGTGCTGACAGGGCTGGTGGAGCAACCCGTGGCTGGCCGGCTGTGTGGGTGGGTGGAATGGCTGCATGGGCGCATTACGGCGCATTGGACTGGGTGGGCTTTTGGCCACAAACGGCAGAACTGTCAAAATCAATAATGTCATCAGGAATGTGTGAATGATAGAAATTCTATCTGGTTCCATCACAAGCAATGCTCTAAGGTCAGTGTCTCTATTTTTATTACTTTTTATTACTTTCTTTTTTTTTGTATTGGGGTTTATAGTCGCTTTCTAGAATATTTCACTAACATCACAACTTGTCAGTTTAGGGCAGGAGGAAACCCGCAACATCCGTAGCGCTGA
>JAUTBQ010161157.1:0-12679 GCA_032361185.1 Lepetodrilus ovalis | reverse complement strand
GGATAAGTAATAGATATATTTCCCGATGACTACAAAATCTGAAAAAATTAACACATGTCGGGGAAAGATTGTTCTTTAAGAATATGTAATAACCCCGATAGTGACCATTTTTCCCTATGCAAGTATGATCTTGCCCCTTTAAACATTAAGCATAATATGCAATAACCGAAATATGTAATTTCAACTGTTTATCAAGTTTGTACACAAAAACAATCTCTTAAAAATTCTGATGCATTCGAATCGAACTTAATATTCTTGACACATCTTTAGTTTGACCTTCAAGCTCCTCACATAACTGTGTTTATCTTCCGGGTGTAGCTGCCTACCAGTATGTTCTGAACGTTATCACTTCGCCACTACTGTGTACACAAGCTCCCAACACTGCTTGAAGGTTAAATTTAACTTTGCCAGCTTAATTACAGGTGTTACCATCTTCATCTTGCCTGTTCCGATCCAAACTCCATACAGTGTCCTGGTTGTCCGGAGATAATCAGGTAAGCAAACATTAAATGTGGCAATTTGTGCCTACCACTAAGACAACGAGAATGTACAAACGCATCGTTCCATCTTAATTCTAAGCAAAAGTCTGGAAGGAAAAGTTGTTTTTTATCCGAATAGACAATTTTCTCTTGGAACCTGTCAACATCGAGCTGACAAGGGATAAATGAAATCAGTATCTGATAGCAGACATGAGCTGCTACTGTCTGGCGTAATAACCCTGTTTGCCATGCATTCTTTGTTCCATTGGCCAACTACTTGTAAACTCTATATCGTTCCTATATATACCATTTGCTTTGTGAAAATCAATGGCATATCCACAACATAACAAAAGTGCACATAACCGTTTAGAAATAGTCTGACTATTCCAATCATATAGTGATTGCTTTACACCTGGGTGATGCGGCGTGAATTCCTATGTCAATATTAAAATATATGTAACATGAGTTGTCACTGGTAGAAACATCAAATGGCAAAAAAAGATACATCATACTCCAACAGTCATTGGTTGTTTCTTTCACGCGACTTCTTAGCAAATATTTAATATTATGATAGCGTCTGCATAAAATATGGCATTGCCTATTACTAAAACACCACCTTTTATGTACTTTAACTTTGATGTGATACTTTGTATACAGTAACTGGGTAAGGTCCGTCTGTATACACATTACATGAAGGTTACATATGCCATAGACTTGTCGAGAAGAGGGTAGAACTGTCACATTAACACTCTTAATGGCCGACTTTGTTTTACGATCGTTGAACTTTAACTGCAAAGTTATGACTTTTAAAGTCAGTTCTGGCCACGTAGATGAAGTCGGTGCTAAAGAAGGAAACATTACCCAGATGTTCAACACCATGTCATGTGGTAAACAGTACGACAGATATGTTTTCATCTGGTACAGTAACCATAAAATCATGATTCGTGTTCATTTTAGGTATCCTTCCAATACATGCCAACAACCTTAAATAGTATGCCATGTAGTTTAAATACAGTCGAACATAGCATACTGATATCAAAATACATAGAAAACCACGCTTATAACAGTCGTAATGTTTTTCATCAGCTTAACTTGGGTGAATTGGACTGTTCGATGTCAACCATACATGGGTATCATTTAAAAAAAACTTATTTAATTCACTAGCACTTTCACATATATCTTGTTCGCTGATACGATAGCTTCATGAAGTGGTCCCCTGGTTTGGTATGTACACAACCCTACTTCACTCAGAAGAGAATCACGCAAACAAATTAGGACAGGGTGTGCTGATGTTTCCTGAAACTCAAACTAACCGAAATGTTCACAAACACAAAAGTTTTATGGAGGATAGATACAGCTTTATATAAAATTAATTAGTATTTTTCTTTTTTTCTGTATTGAAGCACGCGTAAAAGTCTTGACCTAAGAGATGTCAACTTTCATGGCATAAAGTGACATATAACTTAAATATATGTAGGTTTTTCTGTACAAGTTGTTGATGGTAAATATCCTGTGAGATGTGCCTCACGCCCCGTCACCTTCGTGCGATCGTCTTGTAGAATTGGGATCTGAAGTTTATTTAATTATTTTAGAAAACCGCATTCACAGAAATGCACCTTGACCAACTATATCGCTATATCATCAGGATAATTTTCTCGAAACAAACTTGAGTTTGACATTTTTCTCAGCTGAGATTTCTTCCATTGACATCAGCTGAGACTTTACTCAGTCAATAGGAGACATCTCAAACTCAAGTATATTTCAAGAAAGCGGGGCCTGTTCAAATAGCTTGGACACAAATGAATATAGTTTGGTTTTGGAAACTTCTAATAAATAAACAAGGAGAAACGCGTTTGGTGCCGTATGTACGTCACACGAGTAATAAGAACGTGCATATTTATCGTTCGATGGCCAAGGATCCACAGTTCTTATACTAGCGACTGCTGACCATAACTTCTAAAACATCGGTACAGTATACAATACAATAAAGACATGAGATGTGACCGCTCCCCGGGTCCGCTAGGTTGTCACATTAAATACGCTATATACATCTCTATTAATGTATGTGGGCTATGGAAAGCCATCCAGCAAGATTCCTACGGGATGTCAGAGTAGAATATATTCGGAGCGTAACCAAGCACTTTGACACAATGTTCAACACAAGCAGGGCATCGCATATTCCGAAAAACCAAGCTGGAAACGTATTTAAACGGAGAATTTCGTCTATTGTCGCCTTGTTAACTGCAAAATGCGCATCATTTGATTACGCATTTTCGAAAAGCCTGGGCCTTAATGGAATTGGACTGGATTCTACTGTTTCAAAATACTGCGAGTTTGTTGGCATACCCGAAGACAAATTAACGGGTCTACTCACGTCTAACAAAATAACTCTTTACAGAATATTATACAAACTGTTCACCTGTATCATTATCTGTAATTCCTAGTTCAAAATCGTTCAGAATCGTTGCATCCCTTTTCAGTTACGGTGTAGTTGAACATGAGTAATGTAGACCAGGTAGGATATGCACACTCTGTACACAATGTTAAAGATATCAAACATAACAACAACTTGCTGAAATGACGACACCCCTGGACTGATAATATTGATGTAAATATATACAGTGTAGTAAAATACACAGAACGCGCTATGGTCTGCTCGTAGCGCAGTGTCAGTCAGGCACATCTAGGATGACCTAATTGTTAGATACGAGACATAGCGAGAAGAGGTGAGGAGTCCGTGTGTCTATTGTCAACATGATGTCTTGCGTAAACAAGCTACCTTTCATCCCACCCTGACTTCTATATCTCGTCCAAAGTCAGCGATTCGTAAGAACTGGCTATTGAGGCGACGAGGCCTTATATTGTCACTGAATTTAATGCCGGTATGCATGGCAGTGTATGAGAAGAATTGTTTACGTCCATCATTCCATTGTTGATTTTATTAATAAAAATATTTCTTGTACATCGTAGGATTTAATATTTACTCTATACATTGGAATGTGTGGCATATAGTGGTATGTCCCTCGTGCAATAACATAATTTCACTCGGGACATAAAGTTGATATTAAATAGAACATCGTGTAATATCCTATATATCGAAGTAAAGATATAATTAGGAAGGCCCGTTAAAAAGATCGTTTGACTTGAAAACATTTTCTAACATCTATCATAGGCATTGGTTCGCCTAAACCATGGTACGAATTTACAATGGTTAGGACCTACTGTTGACAAAGCATACCAACACTAGTCATCACGTCAACTGTGTTCTTATTCATTAATAATTGTATGTAGGCATCATATGTATTATCTTTCTTTAAAATGTATTTGTGGACAAGAGAAACGTTCATTTATTTCTAGACATGTTTTCCACTGGCGATGACCTACAATTGGAATGCCATCCGGGTGCTTGGTTCATGGCTCGTGTTTGCACGCCTGAAACAGGGATTAGTTGACGATTGTCCGGATTATAACACGTATACGAGATATGTCACAGTGAACTATGTATTAACCACGGCCCATTCAAGTCAGCCATTGAAGTTTCTGTGAACTTCATTAGTGATTTTAACGGAAATTTACCAAATATTTCCGTTAGAAAAAATGTTGAGAAACCTTGTGATTCTTTTAGTATTTTTGTTAAATCTACGCCTGGTATATGTCGACATCAACCGTCAACTTGATATTTCATTAATTATCTTGCTAGATCTTTTTGTTGTTGCATTCATGTAAATGTAATGCCTGTACCGCGTAGCTCACACTCACTACATATTCGTAAGGAACAGTTTAATAGTCACACTATGACGTGTACGTTTGTTTATTGTTTCTCATAAACTCGAACGACGACTACTCTCACTGAAGTGTCATTCTATACAACGAGTAATTACCATGCGTCAAGTAGGAAACAGCCCAGTTATGTTGGTTCATGTCAACCGCGTGTTATGTGAACAGCAACATGCTAATATACATACGCATCTCTGTCGGAATACACAGAAAATGGTATGTCACCATTGACATTTGATGATTGTAAGCTAATGTTGTCATACACGGTGTATGAACATACCAACTCATATCAGCAATGTCGCCTTCAGTACTACTGTCTTCTCATTCATGCCAATCCAAATCAAATGGGATTGTATACTTCAATAACTTAGTTATAAGATTAAGAAACATTTCTTTATTACTTATGAAAATTAACACTAGCCCCCCTATTCCAGGCCATTTATCCCCATGCTACAGGTATCCTAAGGGCTAGTAGAAATTCATGGTGTTTTTTTATAATGTGTTATTTGTATTACTATTCGGACTAGTATGTTGTATGGGTAAGTTTCCATCGCTATGCATCAATATACCTTATAAAATTAATAATTGCATTCTAGTGAATAATAGTTATCTGCGAATAACTTCTTATATTCTAGGGATTTTTTTAAAAAGAAGAGATAGTTTTGTCAATTGAAACTTTAATACTATTTGCCAGGCAAACTACCTTCGAGGGCTATATCAACACGGTTGAGTCATACATAGACATTACCCTAATTAGGAGTTCAGTAACATCACCGTATGTACGAGCAGGGAATATTTAGTGTGTTTGACTGAGGGTGTCCGATGAATCATCCCATGTTCTCACCAACCTGCCTAGGGAGCTGTCATCAGGCTCTTAATCGTACATAATCTAGTATTCCGTGTTCCTCTCTATACCTCAGAGGCTTACCTCTCATAACAACATACTGCCCAAGCTGTACAATAACATACACTACGTATTCCTATATAGTTATATCATACTATAATAGCATCTGCATAACAGCATTGGTATCTGGTGATATAAGTACTGAGTTATGACATCGTATATTGGCTGTCTTCTTAGGTATGTCAATACGTTGCCTCGTTGATATTACCTATGTGGCAGTTTGGTCACCTGTGTGACCCGTATGCTTATCTTGCCTTGATACTATCACATGTTAGAATATCTGGCTTCGACATATGTTATTAGCCTGACGTTGTCTCTGGTAGCGACAGCGTATCAATATGATATCTTGTCAGAAACGCCGGGTAGTCTTCCCTTGTCCTGACAACATCATCTATGTGACACGTGTGTATTTTGGGAGCCATGAGCATATTTCCTACACATACAGTATGTGGTTCGTCTTGAGTATCACCTATGTGACCTTACAGTCTGTCATCGTTTGGTAGCATCACCTACGTGACCTATGTCCGTTTAGCTCTAAGAGTATCACCAGATGCGAACCAAGAACATATCTTTGCCTTGAAGGAATCATCTGTATGGTCTGTATGGCCAACAAGTTCGCCTTGCAATGACAACATCACAAAGATATGGCTTGTATGACCAATGGCTTGGCCTTGCCTTGAAGGAATCACCTTTATGACCCGAAGATCTGTCTTAGCTTCTGAATATCACCTATTTGGCCCATAGGTTTATCTTGGGCAGGATCTGTGTTAACCATGGGTTTGTTTTGCCTAGATAATACCACCTATAAGTGTTTTATGTGTACGTTGTTCGTAGGGTACTGGGTCAGGGGAGCTTGTTCTGCGCCATCACCACGTTCATCTGCCACACCATTAGAACATGATCCAGCGTGTCATCCTTAACAATATATACCTTGGACAGGTCATGTTTTCCTAGTATATGTCGCCGCCAGGCGTGTACGTAGTGTATACAACGCATACAACGTCATCGACGTACATTTCACGTACAACATTACAGCTTAATAATTACCCCTGCTATTTATATATCTACTTTGATGACATTTGTGGCTGTCAAACACTCCTGTTTAAAGGTCCTGTATCAAAGAAGAATCAACATTCACATTGGTGTCCGCATCCGAAGAAGACCGCCCTCATTCGTCTCAGTTTTGCTCGCAAATCTGACAGAACTGTATGGTATAATTTATTCTACCATTGAAATATGATGTATTTAAATTAAATTAAATGACAATGTTTTTTTGATTTTTTTAATATTGCGGAAATAAAATATATTATGACATCACTACTACTACTACTACTACTACTACTACTACTACTACTACTACTACTACTACTACTACTATTATTATTATTATTATTATTTCTATGATTATTATCATCATCATCATCATCATCATCATCATGTATGTGGAGCAAACTATTTCAAGCGGATCACCCTGTGGGTAAAGAATGTACTATGAAATACGTCACGATGCTATATAATAACATAATAACAATCTAATTCTGAATAGTTCCAGAACTGATGAAAATGATCACATCAGTGACGGTATGGTTAGGATGAAAATTATCTATATAATTATGAATTAATTCACGTTACCTTGTATGCATTTGAAGGTGATACAGTGAAACAAGAAAACAGAGCAAGAATCATGTGAACGTATAAGACCATCTTGTCGTGTTGATGTCGTGTTGTAGTATCAGTTACATTGGTTATCTGACGAATGGTTCTGTATGTGGACAGTATTGTTTTCTTCTATATAGAGTATGTTACAGTCAGACTGTGAAACCAGTCAAGTTGTGAAATGACTGAAATCTTCATTGAATTTGGATATATTCAGACAATTTTTAGAACGCCTGAAATAAAACAAATGACTGACTTTATTTGACAGATGTACTGGCATGAGTTTGATGAAATAAAATGAAGATAATATGTAAATTTGTGTAGGTATTCATACAATTTTGTGTGAATAATAATATAAATGCATGTAATTTTGTGTGAATACATTAAAGAAATCTTATTCATGCCATTCTATTTAACAATTAAAGGGAATAATGTTGTCATTTCAGGCTTTTTACAAATTGACTTGGTGAACCGAAATTCATGAAAATTTCAGCCATTTCATGAAATGACTGGTTTCACAATTTGACTGTAACCATATATATGATGACCTCTCTATCTCCTCCTAATGACTATGATGTCAGAATGTATTGTAGTCAAACGACTGTCTGACGTAGAGGATGTGTTTTACAGTGCACACTGTCTTGTGTATAATGTTGTTGACCTCGTCGTGGCTAGCTTCAGCATTATTGTAACTTCAGGCTTTGGCACTTTTATCAAAATATCACGACACTCTTGTGTAATGTTAATGGGGCTGGTTCTTTGCTTTCTGTTAATTCTCAAATAGACTCCATAATGCAGTGTTACGAATACATCTTGTAGCTCAAATTGTGTTTGACAGTAGTGAGGGCCACCTTCCACAGCACAATTCCATCTCAATGCCCATCCCTTCTCATAGCCATCCCTTCTCATGCCCATCCCTTCTCATAGCCATTCCTTCTCACGCCCATCCGTTCTCGATACCCATCTCTTCTCACGCACATCCATTCCAGAGTCCTGGGGTCATTTGAAAATCTGCAATGTTAAAGGTATCTGTGGTCTGCATGCAAATTACAGATTTCACCAGCATTAACATTGGGCCTATGGAGAAGTATCACACATGTCCATAACCCCCTTACTAGTTTCTTAGTTTCTGTCACTGCCTATTTCTGCCTATCTGCCTGAGTTTGTTCGGTGTCGGCGCGGTCAGGCCCCACACACCGGCAGCCCGGTCTAATAATGGCACTGTAACATAGGTCCTATTACAGCCGAACAACGTTACCATCTCTTGTCAGCTGGAGGCGCGCTGGGAGCCGGTCTGCCGCCGCGCGGGATGAACCTGCTGCCAGGGATGATGAGGCCGTACCTCCCCACACTACCTCCGCAGCCTCGCATAGAGCCGCATCTGGAGCAGTCCGCCAGGTAGGGGAGACAACTTGCGGAATTTGGTCATCGCATTAGACCTTAATGCTCTGGTCGATTTTTTTTTTTTAACAGGAAAAAACATACTGTTTTATTTTTATGGTTAATTAGAAAAATAGGGGCAATGGTAAGCTGAAACTGTATTTTATGCATGGCGGTGTGTCTGTGGTTTGGCAGTAAAAATGATACTTTTTATCAGAATGTGAATTCGATTCTTGTATTTCCTACTTGGCTAGAAATGATTGAGATATTGATAGTGACTATGGCATTATGATGTCCGTTGTCATCATTCATTGAAGTACAAGCCATTTCCTGTTTAAGTTTCTATCGTTGAATCAATATGAAAATTTGCCTATGGGTGAGATATTCCCGCCGCGATGTAAAGCAATAATTCAATCAAAAAACATTATGAAAATGCAAATTAGACGAAAATTAATTCTTTTCAATTTAATTACTAAAAACTATTTGTATTTGAAGCTCATTTTATTCTACTGCTTTCAGAGATACCCCGGACACGGTCATATCATCTTCGTCCCCTGAGATTGGGTTCGGGGACCAGGATTTAGAGTTACCTGCCCTTAGACCAATCGAGCCCCCCATGGACGACGACAGTCGAGGCGCGTCCCCAGCGGTTCCTTTACTTCACCCAGTTCCAATCAAGGCAGAAATTAAAGACGAAAAGACCATCCTGAAGGAAGAAGACCCTTTCAAGATGCACGACCGTGCAGATCTGTCCATCTCGGACAAGAAACTGAAAAGTCCTGAAGACATGCTGTCCGTCAAAGAAGCCCTGAGTTCCAAGATGCCGGCCTTGACCTCCAGTCTGGCACGACCATTCATGGACCCCGGTATGGACCAGCAAGTCTCGGTGACCTTGACCTTGTCGGCTACAGCAGCCGAGGACATTGGCGGCGTGATATCGGCCATTGCAGATCTGCTGAAGATAGCCGTCCCCCCGACATACGAGATGATGAGGAGTCCCTCACCCGAGACGTTCAAGACCGTTGTTACTCGTACGTGTTACTTCTTGTTACTTGTTGTTACTCGTGTATAATTCTGTTCAGCAGTGTCTCACTAGTAGCTCACTAGTAGCTGAGTGGTAGAACGTCAGACTTGTGTTCTGAGTTTTAAATTCTGACACAATATAAATAAGATGTGCTGTCTGTCCTACTGCGGTGCAGTTATCCTCCTTGGTCTGTCAGTACCAGTCAGTGCTCTCAGGTTTACTGTACCACTCAAGAGCCACGGTTGTTGCAGGTTTCCTCCTGTTGTAAACTTTCAATGTTCATTTTATTGTACAGTCGGCTGTGTGTATTATTATGTGAGCTTTCACCCTGCGTTGCAGATAAAGAGGAAGCAGTTAACATCCAGTCACTGATCAAGGCCAAGCCCAAGTTCTGCCGACATTGCGACGTGGTCGTTATCAGCTCGGGTATTCGCAAGAAGAAGACGGAGTTACCGTTCCTGACCAAGGAGGAACAGGTTAGTCCTGTCTGTATCTGTCCTGTTTAAATCTGTCCTGTTTGTATCTATCCGATTTTCCACGACGTCCGTCTGTGATCAGTTACAATACTGATGCCTACAACATATCCCCTACTATCACTTCTAACATATACACACTCTTTATGCTATAATCATACTGTCTAGTGTAGGTTTGGCACATTGCAGGCATGGCAGTTTTCTGCAGATCCGCGGAAATCTGCTGATTTATTTGTCAAGGGGTTGATTTATTTGCAGTGGAAATGGTTTGTGGGTTCCACTCGATGTTTGTTTACAGCTGAAATTACAAATGCGTGTTGCCATTTCTGACATTGTAAATGTACACGTTATTATGAGTACAGTGTCCCCTCTATATAAGGCTGTATTTGGGGTCCATGAGATACCCCCAGCCTTATAGTACCAGCCTTATATAATAGTGCAGGTAAATAACAAAAAGTAAAATTGGGGTCCACATCTGACCCAGCCTTATATCCGAATCCGCTCTGTATCGAACAGCCTTATATCGATGCCTTATATGTTTGTCCTTTTTCAACAGAAGTAAAGAATAAATGCAATATTCTTTCATAATTAATTGTTTAAAACCTCTTCCCATAGTATGTATCATTTATGTCTTTTTTTATTGATACAGTGCTCTGTCCACTGATATAACATGGTCCGATACACAGTGGATTCGGACTAAAGGCGGTGTCAGACGTGGATCCCTTTTTTTATTTTCGTTATTTCCCTGCAGTATCGTATAAGCCGGGTATTATAACGCAGGGATTATGTCATGGACTCCAACTTCAGCGTTATATCGAGGGGGCACTGTATATTACATTACATCAATACAAGTATAGTGTCGAACCTCAATATCAATAAGACATTAATTGTGCAACATTTGGAACAGTCACAAACATGACAAACAGTCACAAACATGACAAACAGTCACAAACATGACAAACAGTCACAAACATATGTCGTGACATGATCCACCAAGTAAAAGCATTACAACCAACACAGCCATTTGATAATCTGAGCTGTCATCTTTGTACTTGGAATAATTCGGTTGGTGATTTGTTTTTCACTTACCGTAACTGTGTTCTGACCTAGTATATAAAGGTCAAGGTATTGTAGAAAAAGTGCAGTTGTCATCGTTATAATTTGATCAATAATGTAGAGATTCAGTACTTCATCTCTATCCATTCTATGGCTATCTCGGCTCCATACAAGGAAGATAGTTTTATGCTGTGTCCAGCTGTTTTATGTGTTTTACAGCTATTTTATTAGTTGTACAGCTGTTTTATGTGTTTTGCAGCTGTTTAATGTCTTGTATGGTCATTATTCATCGCTGATAAATTTGTACGCCTCACATTTATTGTTTTGTGTTATGACTTATTTACTTTGTCGTGATCTGTGACCTGCAGGGTTATTGGTTTGATTTGTGTCGGGTTTTTTTACATTCACTTCTGGAATTGGTCACCAATAACAATCTATTCTGTTAACTAATCCACAATAATAGTATGTCTGACATATTTAATATATAAGCTCTTTCTTTTAGTTATGAAATGTCTTCTTTTGTTTCTTGTCAATGCCTACTCTAAATCTTACCACAATTGCCCTCATTGGCATTTCTACCATTGGCCTTTCTACCATTGGCCTTTCTACCATTGGCCTTTCTACCATTGGCCTTCCCACCATTGGCCTTCCTACCAATGGCCTTCCTACCATTGGCCTTCCTACCATTGGCCTTCCTACCATTGGCCTTTCTACCATTGGCCTTTCCACCATTGGCCTTCCTACCATTGGCCTTCCTACCATTGGCATTTCTACCATTGGCCTTCCCACTATTGGCCTTTCCACCATTGGCCTTCCTACCATTCCTATTATTGGTATCTTTAACATTGTTCTTTTTTGCATCAGATCTAGGTACCGGTATCAATGAAATAAAATTATATGTCATTTGTCAATTTTGGTGTGCAAAGTCATCAAATAAGCATGCATATGGACATATCATGATCTAAACTGTCCACGGCAGTGCTATTTCATTAGTAAGCATTGTAGACCCATGCATTGTCTTTCCCACCATTGTCATGGCTACATTGCATTCAGATCAACCAAGCAACATCCACAGATAAGTACAAGCGAGCGCATATATCCGGTCCGAAGTTTCTACAATTGGGCTACAACTGGTATCACCTCCACTGGCCTCTATCGACCTCCCGTGTATTGTTGGTATCCTCAGAGTTATCCAGGGCCTCCGGCCTCTCCTCACTTAACACGCCGGCCTTGCTACTTTAACATGTATTATTGACCATCGTGGATAATTGGCATATCGCCGTGAGGGTGTACCACTCAATAGCCTGCTTAGTATTACGTCCCGAGTGGCAATTGTTTCGCTTTCTTGTACGGTTTTGTTTCGTATGTAGGCCAGTCGTACATCATTCATGAATCAGTTTTGTTTGCGCAGTGTTATGATTTGCCTGTTTCTCGTGTTACCTCATTTGGCAACTTGCCCTTAATGAGAGAACAGTGAATGGACTTAAAGACCGGATGGTGCTATTGGAGGAGGAAGATACAAAACAGTTGTCCTATTATTTCTGGTGTTTTTTTCTCTGTCGTTCGTTATTTTACTATTCTCTTTCTTTTTCTCTTTATTTATTATTTTTCTATTCTCTTTCTTTTTCTCTTTATTTATTGTTTTTCTATTCTCTTTCTTTTTCTTTATTGATTTTTCTTCTGTCTTAGTTGTCGGTGTCTTTGTCTCTCTTTGTCACAAATTGGTGAAATATTTCTGTATCGATGTTAAGCTCCATGATCACTCTCCCTTTATCTCTTTTTCTCTCTCTCTCTCTCTCTCTCTCTCTCTCTCTCTCTCTCTCTCTCTCTCTCTCTCTCTCTTTCCCACTCCTCTCTCTCTCTCTCCCCTTTCCCCTCCTCTCCCCTCCTCTCTCTCTCCCCTTTCCCCTCCTCTCTCTTTCTCTCTCTC